>SJYO01020080.1:106901971-106958145 GCA_006410555.1 Capra ibex | reverse complement strand
TTCCGATACCAAAAAGGTCGTCAGTACATACCTACACTCTCAACCTGACACTTCTTTCGAATCGCAACTTCTTAACTATGAAAACTTGACACCACAACCTCTTCTGAGAACTCTCAAGGAACCTGACGTGTCTCTAGGTTGGTCAGGTAGGATTTCCTCTAGTCAGGTTCCACAAGTAACCTTCCTGACTACGATTTCGACTTTGAGGTTATAAAACCGGTGGAGTACGCTTCTCAACTGAGTAACCTTTTCTGAGACTACGACCCTCCCTAACCCTCGTCCTCCTCTTCCCCTGCTGTCTCCTACTCTACAGACCTACCGTAGTGGTTGAGTTACCTGTACTGAAACCCACTTGAGACCCTCAACCACTACCTGTCCCTCCGGACCGCACGACACTAAGTACTCCGACGTTTCTCAACCCGTACTGACTTACTGACTTCACTTGACTTGACTATATCATTTTCGTCGTGACTTAGTCGGTTGGTTAGTTACTTTTAAAATACACGACTGATTCCCTGATCGGACACAGTTCTAAATATCCAGAACCATATCATATTTTGTATCTTGAGAGATATTACGAAATAACCACAAATGATATTAATATTAACTATTTAAAGTTTGAGTTATCAGATCGTATCTCATCCTTTGAATCATCTGTAAAACCGTTTACAGATCACTTAGTTTAAGGGAAGGATCTCAAACTTAATTTTTCTAGTCGAATACTTTTTGGATTTGGTGGTTTCAGGTGAGTTCTTTGGGAAGGGACCTCGTTCACCTCTATCGGAAAAGAGTAGTATACGGTAAATGGTTCGTCGGATCTTACGTGAGAAGTTTTGGATCACAGAGGAAAACTTAAACAAATTACATTTTTATTAATGTCATTCAGGGGATGTATACTTTCTCAAGACAACGTTGTCGTACAAACATTCACATTAAACAAGTATTCAGGTTGTTTCAATCGGATCCTTGGGTTGATTGTCAACCGATATATCATGACATTACCCAAATATTATGAAAAACGTGTTCATTATGTATTTTTTTGTTGTTTGTGTTTTTTATTTCTTTTGCATTTCATGTCATGGAACTTTTCATGTCATCATGACATATTGTCGACCGTATGTCCCCAACCGTAGTCCACCTTTCCGTTCTTCTCAAGGACTGATCTACTCTCTCTCTTCACCCTCTACCATCTCAACTTCATAGCAATCGTTATCCTCTGTCTCCCGTTCTTTGTTAAAGTAAGTACGGACTCCAAGTGTAGAAACTTTCAAACGTTCCCATCCCCTGAATGACATATCCAACTGTCCTTCAACGTTTCTCATGTCTCTTCAGACCGTAGGAGAAGTGAGTTAAAGAGGGGTATTAATGTAAAATACAGTAACATCATAACTATATTATATTTTTGGTTCTTTCTTGTAACCATGTTACACACACACACACACACACACACACACACACAGACATTCGGAAGGAAACTTGACATTGAAATAAAACAGACTCTTTCGTACCGTTTTCCACAGTGACCTGTGTCGGGTTTCCGGGGAAACATCCAGAACCCTACCCCACGAAGTCGGGGAGTGTAGGTGTCCTCCGGGGTCGTCTTCCTTACATCCCTTCAAAGGTCTGGTTGGCCGGGAGTGATCGTCTGTTCGTCTATTTACCTATATTTCAGTCTTTCTGTAAAGTCTGGAACTCTAACTACACGACGAAAAGGATTTGGGACAGAGTCAAACGAAAAGGGGAGGCGAATCTCTAATGGCCACAGGGTCCTGTATTAAGAACTTACCTAGGAGTTGGGATCCGACCCGCACCACGGAAGACGGTCCGAGTATTTGTGTCGTAAGGTTCCCAGGTAGGTGTAAATACTCTTACTTGACCCCATCTCGGTCCGCGTCGACTCTGTGGGTGATGAACGGGACAAATACTACGACGTTTATTGGGCGAACGACTCCACAGCCACTACCATAAAATATCCCCAAATCTTGTGGAGTATTTCCTGAAAATAAGTCGTACGAATTAAAATTTATCTAGGAATTTAACATCCCGTAGATTTACGGTCACAAGAGACTTATAAATATATGGAAGAAGTTTCTCTTTTGTCGGTTCTTTACCGGTTCTTTACCCCTTTTAGGTCTGAGGTAGGGGTCGATGAAATGTCCCTTTTCAACCCATTACTGCCCTCAGACAAAGAGAGAAACATCACCCCGAAACTCTCTCTACACCATTAGTTCTCGGTGTCTCTTTACTATCTCTTTGGAGCAGGCCGTTTATTGTAGTGTCGACCCCCACTCGTCCTGGGTGTCTTCCGGTGTCTTGTACACAATGACGATTTCTCGACCCATACTATTCCCGGATGATACATGGTCCAAGTAAAGTCTTGAATTAAATCAAGAGTAGTGTTGGTTTAATCCGTTTACAAAAGTAGAAGAGAGGAACGAGTCAGTACAGACTGAGACACTCTGGGGTACCTGATATGTCAGGTACCTTAAGAAGTCCGGTCTTATGACCTCACTCATCGGAAAGAGAAGAGGTCCCCTAGAAACGTTGGGTCCTTACCTTGACCCCAGAGGACGTAACACTCGTCTAAGAAATGGTTGACTCGATAGTCCCTTCGGGGGGTAGAGGAGAGGTCTCTCCTGGTTTCACTTAGAGTCACAGTGCCCCGGTCCTTCGTCACCTGGAGCAAAGACAACCGGAACCCCTGAGTCAGGGATTCGAGGAAAATAACGTTTTATCTTACTCTTCTCTTCATTGTTGGACCCATTCTTAGTTTACTTTAATAATGGTTTCCATGTCGGGTCACGGTCCGAGGTAAACAGGTACATGGGTGCACGTAGTGAATATTACGTCCAAGTTTTTGACTAATAATACTTAAAGTGTCTCGTAATTCGGGGTTCATACCCTGGGAGGATTTACGTCCCACGTAAATCGAGAACGGAGGTAAAGTGAACCTCTAAAACAGTGGGTAATTAATCGAGTAAAATTTTGTTCCATCACCAGCCCCCCTCCGCGTTTGATAGCCGTATTTTGTCCGAGTTCCTACACAACATGTTGTGCTCCTTATATCGGGTATATAACATTATTAGCATTTTCAACATATTTTTAATTTTTATTTTTCAATTCAAATTTTTTATTTTTAATTTTGTTACATCACTAGTGGATGTCCACACAGGTACGTAGAATCGTCGTGGTCCCTGTGACCGTCCGACACTCGAGAAGGGACGGACACCTCGAGGACCAGGTCACCCCGCTGTCTCTGGGTCCCGACACGTCGTAAAGTACACGAGTCGAACTTCAGACGGATCTCTTTACCACCCCTCCCTTTGTCTCTTCAAGACCGTCCCATTTGTCCTAAGTCTTCTCTGGAGTCTCTCCTCTCCTTCGTCCTTGACTTAGGACTCTCTACTCTCAGACCATACCTCCGTAGTTTGAAAATTTTAGTATCTCAAACACCACTTTCTCTATAGTTCGGTTTTAGGATCAGGACGGAGAACGATCGAATCACTGGTACCTGTTCAATGAGTTGAAAGGATATGGAGTCAAAAAAGTAGACATCTTACCTATACTATTTGGTATGAACATCATTGTTTTGTCAAGGGTAGACACCTTAGTGTATACTAGGGTATACCCCGTCTCGTCCTTTCCGAAAGGTCCACACTCTTCGTCTCTCTCGTATCCACTCGCCATGAAGTCCTAGCCCCCTCTCGACTCACACTTCCATTCACATCCTATCCCGACCTCACGTTACCTAGACCTACTGCCCACGAAGACCTCAAGGCACATCTTGTTCCCCCGAGAAACTCTCCAAAACTTGTTTCCCCACCGTCTCAGTGTACTTCGTGACGGTGGACGTACACAACTTTCCGGGGATTTTTGTAGGAAATCCTATGGGATACAGGATGGTTGACGCCAACATCTCTCCCCAACTTCACTCCCCTTCGCGCCGTAGGACAGGAGAGACGACGACACCTGAACCGCAGGGGGGAGAGACCCATCATACACCGTCGACCGGCCGTGTAGGAACCTTCCCGTTTACGATAGTGTCGTAACTATTACGTAGGGGCCTTTTCGGAGATTATCTTGGTGAGTCACTCTTCACTCGGTTCTCGACCGTGTCTCTCTCTTCAGCTCGGGTCAAGTGATTAATGTGATTGAAGTTTTGTTTGTCTTCTATGCCCGCGTCGTGTGTCGTACCCCTTTGCAGTTGTACGTATTTGTCCTTCCGTATCCTCGGTATACAACCGGTGCGAGGTGGGTGCGCCGAAGAGGTCTTCGGCCGGCGAGTAGGTCGCGGCAGACGTCTACTGACCGTCCTTTCGGGTGTATGTCTAGTCTTTACTTGTCTGTGTAGTTGAGATGTCACTGACGGCGGTGTCCGGGGGTAGAGAGGGCAGACACGACGGAACCCACCACCACACGTCCCGTCGGAGAACCGGTCCACCCTTCCGATTGGGTAGGGCCCCCGTAAACGACCGAGGAGAGAACTGTTAGAATCCCAGACTTCTCACAGTTATGACCCTAGTCCTCACCATCCAAATCCCCAAACAAGACGGAAAGTGACCTTCCCCTCGGAATCTGTCAAGATAGTCAAAGAGACTGGACTAAAGGGAATTGATTTACCTCTTTTATTACGGGTGGACTATTCATTCAGACTCAGTGAATAGGAGAATCGTTTGTACAGGATCCTTCAATGAGACCAAATCTAATGTATGACTCGGGTCCCCTGACCCTTCTCTATTCTGTCCGGGAGTTCCTTACAGGTTAGATCGTCCTTTTACAACGATAAACGTTGATGTATTTACCTAGAACTCCCGTAATACAATCCACTTTATTCAGTCTCTTCCTGTTTATGGTATACTAGAGTGGATACTACCAAATCAGCGAGTAAGCACAGGTTGAGAATACGCTGGGGTACCTGGTATCAGGTAGTCCGAAGAGACAGGCACCCTAAAGGGTCCGTTCTTATGATCTAACCCAACGGTAAAGGAAGAGGGTCCTTCGAAGGACTGGGTCCCTAGTGTGGGTCCAGAGAACATAACGTCCGTCTAAGAAATGACTAACTCGGTGGTCCCTTCGGTCGATCGTCCTTTCACTTTCACTTCAGCGAGTCAGCACAGTCTGAGAAACGCTGGGGCACTTGACATCGGATGGTCCGAGGAGGCAGGAACCCTAAGAGGTCCGTTCTTATGACCTCACCCAACGGTAAAGGAAGAGGTACCCTTGAAGGGTTGGGTCCCTAGTTTGGGTCCAGAGGGCGTAACCTCCGTCTGTGAAATTGGAGACTCGGTGGTACCTTCGTCGGGTATTTGTTCGTAAGTACGACCCTGAAGTCCGTCTGTCGTCACTTACAGATTGAATCGAGCTCTCCGATGTTTCCTTTGAAGGATCTTCCAGAGGTAAAGACACACTCCGTCCTGTGTCTAGTACACGATTTTCGTTCCCGGTACTCCTCTACCATCCTTGAATTTTCTATTCCCTTCCCACACTCTACTGACCCACCTCCTACACTCTTCGGTAACCAGTCTCCGCCGATTCTCCTAGTAACCTTGTTAACTTCCTTCGGCACGTACTCTGTCGTCCACTATTTGTCGATTCCCACTACCGTGACAGTCAAAATTTTCTTAAATGAAATTTTTAAAATATAAAATAATAATAAAAAATCAAGGTAACTTTCTTCATCTCAACTAAACATTACAATATAATTAAAGTCCATATATCGTTTCACTAAGTCATATAAGAAAAAGTCAGAAAAGGTAATATCCAATAAAGTCTTATAACCTACATCAAGGGACACGATATGTCATCCGGGGACAACGAATTCGTAGATACTATATATATGTGTGTGTGTGCGATTACTAAAAGATATTCCTTCGAGGGACCATCGAGTCGACCAATTCTTAAACGGACGTTACTTCCTCTGGGGTCAATCTAAGGACCTAGTCTTTCTAGGGGACCTCTTCCCTATCCGATGGGAGAGGTCATAAGAACCCGAAGGGACCACCGAGTCTACCATTTCTTAAGCGGACGTCACGGCCTCGGGACCCTAGCTAGGGATCCAGTCCTTTAGAACACCTCTTCCCTTGTCGATGGGAGAGGTTATAAGAAACGGACCTCTTAAGGTACCTGTCTCCTCGGACCGTCAGATGTCAGGTACCGCAATGTTTCTCAGTCTGTGCTGACTCACTGAGAGTATTCCTTCGAGGTGAACCACATAAACAACGGATTGAAGAGTGAGACGTAGCATACAGCGAGAACACACATAAGGACGGGACAGGTAAACGAGTGTACGAGGAGAAGAAGGGAGAGGTAAATCTATCTGGGTGGGATACGAAGGTCAGAGACGAGGTACAGAAGGAGGAGGTCCTTCGGTGGACCCTACAGTGACATAGACGACACACTCATAGAAGGGAAGGTAGACCCCCACGTTCTCGGGATCTACAGCTCAGGAGTGTGAACCGACGAAAATATAAAGGAACCCAGAGAGAATCCACCGGAGGACTACGGCTCCCCGTGAGTACCGGGGTGAACTCTTCTTAGCTGTCCTCCCGGACAAGAGTTGTCGGTTCGTTGTTCAACCCTCTCTCTGGTAGAGTTCCTGACAGGACAGACTCGTTAGTCCTACGAAGTTCAGAACGTCCCGGTCCTTTGAAGGGACAGGTAGAGACCTAGGGTCTACAACAGTGTGTGTATCGTTGAAACGAAGGACCAAGGAGAAAAGGACGGAAAGGGGAAACTAAGGGGGTCGGAAACGTCCGTATCAGTGATACGTTTCTGGTCTCCTACGTATCGACTTCTCTGTCACAAGAGTTTTAGAGTGGTAGAACCAAGAAGATCAAGGACCACATACCATCGGCGAGGGCTTGATAAACCACTAGATTTGATTCCAAAGACGACTCCTCTATGAAGACTGAAGGACCCTCTACTTGGAGGGTGTAGAAAAGTAAAGGTAGTAGGGAACCAAGTGTCTGTGGAAGTTCGAAGACAAGACACGAGACTCTGGAGTCGGGAGTCCCGACTAGACGGGCACCCCTCTACCTGGTTCCCTAGTCTTAAGGTCTCCAGTTCGACGTTCGTTGAAAAGGTTTCGTGTCTACGAAGATCTTACGGACTCAACGAGGTGGTTCCAAAGTAAAAAGTGAGAGGTATGAGATTAGAAGTCCCGTACTCGGATAACGACTCAACAACCCGACCCACCCCTCCCCCCGTAGACTGACAAAAGGGCGATTCACAGGTCACGACTCGTCTTTACCCCCTGTCCATCCCCCCTGGTCAAGTCTTTCTCTTTTTGACGGGTCAGTCATCCACCAGACCCCGTGGGTGGTGTCGGGAACAGTATAGCTTCACCCAGACATCCCGTGTGTCTCTTCACGTCTGAGAGGGGATCCCCGTCCTCCCAACAACGTCTCAAGTGTCCTCCAGGTCGATTTTACTATTAAAGTCTTTCTGGTGACCTACCTTCTTCACAGTTCCGACATGCGATAGTCAATCCCGAGATAAGGTACCTTCCAAGATACGGTCCACGATACCCCTTTTTCCGAACCTTATATAACCAGGGTAGGAATGTCTGGACCCCTGGTCCAGACCCGTTTAGGAAGTATCTACAAGTTTATGACATCCACTCTATCTAGTTCCCTCCCCGTCTTCTCTGGAGTTCTAGTCTCCTCTCTCACATATTCGTCACACCCCCGACACGAAGGACTACCTCCCCCGTAAGTGTACCTTCCTTCCTCTTCCAAGACTATTCAGTTATGTCAATTCCACTTCACCGACCCTATTCTGTGGACCTTCCTGATCCTGATCCCGTGTTCTACTCCGAGTCTGACCGTTCCAAAAGAGAAACCGGTCTCCTCACATACTCTGTTTCGACCTCGTCTGTCCTCCTCCTCCAGACCCCGGACGGTTCCTTAGACCCGGAAACATCTTGACTCTCGGGGTCCTCTCTATACTTGTGCCCTCCTGCCTGAAGTTTCCACCGGTCCCACACACCCGTGACCCAGTCTACCAGGTTCCCTCTTACTCTCGAGTGTGGTACGTCAAACCACCCCGTTTAACCTATACCAATATGGTGACCGACGTCCGTGACCACTCCATTCTCACCCCTGTGTTCCTTCTTCGAACGGTCGGGTACTACCCCGACGTGCCCACGACTCTGGTACCGCTGATACCGACCGGTAAGGGAACGTCCTCTCTCTCGTCCCCTATTTGTGGTCCGAAGAGAGAAGAAGGACGGAACGAGTACTCGACTCGGTGGACTTTCACTCGCCTAGAGTCTCGGACCCTTAACGTCGGATTCCCCAGTCGGAGAGACAGGGTGTCTCGTCTCAGTCCCTTCTCTTTCATTACCCAGACTCCCTTTGCTCGTTCTAGTCACACCCGGACAAGACACTCACGAGGGGTATGGGGTGGGGTCAGGTGCGGACAGGTAGACTGTCTAGGAGACACCTATGTGACGGCACCCGACTACCTATCGAACGGAGAAGACGAGACCAGGAACTCACGGTATAAACCCCCGAGACCCAGGACCCCCGACCACCGTTGACTCCTGTACCCCTCACTGGGGTCCCTGTCCTACTAGTTACTTCTGGACGGGTACGAGGTCCTGAGTGGAGGGGTGGGCGAGACCTCAGGAGCGACGACTGTGGAGAGTGAGGGTAAACGGGTCAGCCGTAAAGGGACGGAGAAGTGTTATTAGTGGTAACTGTCGATAACTGACCACTACTGTCCCGACTTTAGACTTCCACTCCCTTACTTGTGAAGGGAATACAGACCGACACGACGAGGTCTACGTCGTTCCACTCCACAGGTAGAGAACAGACTCAGATTTCCGGTTGGTTACCGAGGGAGTGGAGACGGCGTGACGAAGAGGAAGGTTTTCCTTGTTGAAACTCGAGATCCATTCTTAGCGGAGGAGACCTTTCCGACATGACTAACGTGGTCGGGACGTCACCGAAAAGGGGGAAGTCAACCTGTAGTCCACACAAACCGTAGTTGGGAAATTAGTGTCTTGATTCTATACATTTCACATCCAAGGGTTTGAACCACACACAGTGTGGTGGGTCTCCCGTACAACTTAGTGTCTGTCGACCCAGGGTTCGGTTACAAAGACTAAATTATACAGACTCTACCCCGAATTCTTAAAGGTAAAGATTGTTCAAGGGTCTATGACGACTACGAAGGTCAGATTTCACTACCAATGACGAGTCACCGGAGCACTGTAAAGGAACTACTGACTCACTCTCAGACACCCCTACTCTCTGGGAAAAATAGTCCTTGCAACGGGTCACGAAAAAACAATTTTCGTCTACGAATTCTTCAGTATCGAGTAAATAATGGACCTTTTCTAAAAAAAAAAGGAACACTCACCGTCCCCTTCCTTTCTCTGCACAAATTAGAATAACCGACTTAAAATACTGTGATATTTTAGAACTTTAAATGGGATATTTTACCGAGAAAGAGGACGACAATTTACTCAATTATCCTCTTTACAAATGTCATTATAGACGTTCTACCATTCACGATATATTTACGAATAATAATAATAACGACAGTCTTCCTCCCCCGGTAACCTTAAGAAGACTTAGGGGAACTGAACTCACAATAACCATTTTTACACCTCTGGTGTTCCCGACGGAGTCCGAAACATGATAAATTCTAAAAGAAAAGGACCTCACTTTATACGGGTTTACAGTTGTCATGAATGGAAAGGTCCCCACCTAATACCTACTCAAAATAAAAGAAGAAATGTGAAGAGACGTGAAGGGATTAAAAGATGACGTTTGTACATAATAACGGTAATATCCGTCTTTTTACATAAATGTTTTGGGATCCGTAGAGGTTGTGTCGTCAAGGGTTCTGTGTTTAAGTTACATGACCCGACTTGTTAGAAAAGGGGTGGTCGTACTTGTAGTAAGAAAGACCCCCAATGATTAGTAAGTAAGAAAGTAAATAAGTAAATTTCACAATTAACCCGTAAATCGTATACTACCTGCTCAGTACCACCTCTCCAGTCTGTCTTACACCAGGAGACCTCTTCCTTTACCGTTTGGTGAAGTCATAAGAACGGAACTCTTGGGGTACTTGTCATACATTTCCTTTTTACTATCCTATGACTTTCTCCTTGAGGGGGCCAGTCATCCACGGGTTGTGCGACGACCTCTAGTCACCTCTTTATTGAGGTCTTTCTTACTTCCCTCCCTCGGTTTCGTTTTTGTTATGTGTCAACATCTACACTGTCTTCGTTCCAGACTACGACATTTTTCGTTATAACGTATCCTTGGACCTTACAGTCCAGGTACTTAGTTCCGTTTAACTTTCACCAGTTTGTTCTCTACCTTTCTCACTTGCAGTTGTAATATCCTTAGTCGTCTGATTTTACCTGACCTTACCCACTTAAATTGAGTCTACTGGTAATATAGATGATGACGCCCGTCCTTAGGGAATCTTCTTTACCTCATCGGTAGTACCAGTTGTTTTCTCAGACTTTACGTCATGAACCTACGTTAGAGTTTTTGTCGTCTTACTAGAGACAAGTAATGGTTCCGTTTGGTAAGTCATAGTGTCATTAGGTTCGGATACGAGGTTGGTCATTGCGACTTCTTCGACTTCAACTTACCAAGATACTTCTGGATGTTCTGGAAAATCTTGATTGTGGGGGTTTTCTACAGGAAAAGTAATATCCCCTGACCTTACGTTTTCATCCTTCAGTTCTTTGTGGACCTCTTTATCCATTTAAACCGGAACCTTACACCTTACTTCGTCCCGTTTCCGATTATCTCAAAACGGTTCTCTTACGTGACCAGTATCGTTTGTGGGAGGAGGTTATTGTGTTCTCTTCTGAGATGTGTACCTGTAGTGGTCTACCAGTTGTGGCTTTAGTCTAACTAATATAAGAGACGTCGTTTTCTACCTCTTCGAGATATGTCAGTCGTTTTTGTTCTGACCCTCGACTGATACCGGGTCTAGTACTTGAGGAATAACGGTTTAAGTCTGACTTTATCTTCTTTCATCCCTTTTGGTGATCTGGTAAGTCCATACTGGATTTAGTTTAGGGAATACTAATATGTCACCTTCACTCTTTATATAAATTTCCTGATCTAGACTGTCTATCTCACGTACTACTTGATACCTGCCTCCAAGCACTATAATATGTCCTCTGTCCCTAGTTCTGGTAGGGGTATCTTTTCTTTACGTTTTTTCGTTTTACCAACCGACTCCTCCGGAATGTTTATCGACACTTTTGTTCTGTTCGGTTTTCATTTCCTCTTTCCTTACTATATTCGGAGACTTTCGTCCTAAGGTTTCTTATCGTTCCTCTCTATTCTTTCTGAAGGAGTCACTAGTCACGTTTCTTTATCTCCTTTTGTTGTCTTATCCTTTCTGATCTCTAGAGCAGTTCTTTTAATCTCTATGGTTCCCTTGTAAAGTACGTTTCTACCCGAGTTATTTCCTGTCTTTACCAGACCTGGATTGTCTTCGTCTTCTATAATTCTTCTCCACCATTCTTATGTGTCTTCTTGATATGTTTTTTTCTAGAAGTACTGGGTCTATAAGTGTTACCACACTAGTGAGTGGATCTCGGTCTGTAGGACCTTACACTTCAGTTCACCCGGAATCTTTCGTAGGGATACTTATTTCGATCACCTCCACTACCTTAAGGTCAACTCGATAAAGTTTAGGACCTTCTACTACGACACTTTCACGACGTGAGTTTTACGGTCGTTTAAACCTTTTGAGTCGTCACCGGTGTCCGGACCTTTTCCAGTCAAAAGTAAGGTTAGGGTTTCTTACCGTTACGGTTTCTTACGAGTTTGATGGTGTGTTAACGTGAGTAGAGTGTTCGATCATTTCATTACGAGTTTTAAGAGGTTCGGTCCGAAGTTGTTATACACTGGACACTTAAAGGACTACAAGTTCGATCGAAATCTTTTCCGTCTCCTTGGTCTCTAGTTTAACGGTTGTAGGTGACCTAGTACCTTTTTCGTTCTCTCAAGGTCCTTTTGTAGATAAAGACGAAATAACTGATACGGTTTCGGAAACTGACACACCTAGTGTTATTTGACACCTTTTAAGACTTTCTCTACCCTTATGGTCTGGTGGACTGGACGGAGAACTCTTTAGACATACGTCCAGTCCTTCGTTGATAATCTTGACCTGTACCTTGTCGTCTGACCAAGGTTTATCCTTTTCCTCATACAGTTCCGACATATAACAGTGGGACGCATACATTGAACATACGTCTCATGTAGTACTCTTTGTGACCCGACCTTCTTCGTGTTCGACCTTAGTTCTGACGGCCCTCTTTATAGTTAGTGGAGTCTATACGTCTACTGTGGTGGGAATACCGTCTTTCACTTCTTGATTTTTCGGAGAACTACTTTCACTTTCTCCTCTCACTTTTTCAACCGAATTTCGAGTTGTAAGTCTTTACTTCTAGTACCGTAGGCCAGGGTAATGAAGTACCCTTTATCTACCCCTTTGTCACCTTTGTCACAGTCTGAAATCAAAAACCCGAGGTTTTAGTGACGTCTACCACTGACGTCGGTACTTTAATTTTCTACGAATGAGGAAGCTTCCTTTCAATACTGGTTGGATCTATCGTATAATTTGTCGTCTCTGTAATGAAACGGCTGATTTCAGGTAGATCAGTTCCGATACCAAAAAGGTCACCAGTACATACCTATACTCTCAACCTGAGACTTCTTTCGACTTGTCGCTTCTTAACTACGAAAACTTGACACCACAACCTCTTCTGAGAACTCTCAGGGAACCTGACGTTCCTCTAGGTTGGTTAGGTAGGACTTCCTCTAGTCAGGACCCACAAGTGACCTTCCTGACTACGATTTCGACTTTGAGGTTTTGAAACCGGTGAAGTAGGCTTCTCAACTGAGTAACCTTTTCTGGGACTACGACCCTCCCTAACCCCCGTCCTCCTCTTCCCCTGCTGTCTCCTACTCTACCGACCTACCGTAGTGACTGAGCTACCAGCACTCAAACTCACTTGAGGCCGTCAACCACTACCTGTCCCTCCGGACCGCACGACGTTAAGTACCCCAACGTTCCTCAGTCTGTGCTGACTCACTGACTTGACTTGATCTGACTTGACTTGGGAATAAGATCCTAAGTTTCCCTATTTCAGACACATCGTCCTTCAATTCCTGTACCGAAACTGTAGTTACTCTGCACCAGATTGGGATTGAGATGGTGGGTGAGTACCCCACTGACTTTTTAAATAAAGGGAAAACACAGAGTCACACCAGTAGACATTAACCCTAGTGTCACGAAGGAAGAAATAACCAAGAGACACTCCTACTTGACACCCTTCACGTACGGGTCGTCCGTTGACCGATAACGTCCGACTGTAATGACCTCAGGGACGAGGCTCTCGATCGTCTAGGTTCTATAGGCACAACCACCACTGTAGTCACTAGGGTCCAGTGGGCGTACCAAAAGAGACAAGGGTATCCCAATCCAAACCACCCCTAACGGTGGACATAGAAACTCTACCTTCGCCACTTCAGATCTCCTACTTCCCTGACCGAGTCTCCCGGTGTATTTGGGGGATGGAGGACTAGACTAACCTACCTGGAGACACACAAGGACCCGTACATCCCACTATATCGTAGTAGTTGGAAGAGTCACCTACCGAAACGAAAAGTGAGACGTAGTTCTTTGACTTAGTCAAATCGACGGAAATAACGTTTAAGAGGTCGAGGTTACAGGTGATTTGGTTCCCTTCTGAAAGAAGAGTCTCACTTCCGGTCTTCACCCTGATCTCGTACACCGTAGAGTGTGAACGGTGGTGTCTTTGCTCCGGGGTGCCGTGGTACAATTCACACGACTTGACGTCGGTGGGAGGAATCCTCGACTGTCGACGGTGGACGTTCACTCATAAAGACAGATTACTCGGGTACTTCGAAGTTTACGATTACTTTTGTAGGAAGTTGTAATTATTACACTAATCCACTTTAACCTGTCACTACCGTGTGACTTACTTTTTCCCCAAGGGACCCTTACACTCTCAGTCACCTAACATCCTCCAAACGAATAAAGTCCGTCCTATATGATAAAACCCCTCGTCCCACAGTGAAGAGGTTCCCTCTCTGAACAACCCAAATAGTTTCCCACGACCACAGGAAGGGTCTCTCCTTGGTTACACCTCTCCCCCTTTGAGTTCCAAAGACGTCCCTTCCACTTGAGTCCAGAGTCGTAAGAGCAGACACTTTTTTCTCCTTTTTTACTGTAGTGGTCCCTCTATAGTAATACAAAATATATATATATATGTGTGTGTATATGTGTGTGTGTGTGTGTATGTATGTATATATATGGTGTGTGTGTATATACGATACATATATGGTGTGTATATATACACCGTAAAAACATTATTTATTTTTACTACCCTACCTCTCCTTCCACCCTCCCCCATAAGCCCTACCCCCTGTGTACATGTGGACACCGACTAAGTACAGTTACATACCGTTTTTGGTGGTGTTATAACATTTAATTAATCGGAGATTAATTTTATTAATTAATTAAATTTTTTAAACCACCTCGAGGTAAATACCGGTAACAATCTCATTTCAGGAGGAACTTACTTTAAAAAGTCCACCCACCTTGAACACACCCAAAAGACCAAGGAAGAAAATAACTCTTCCGAGAAATGTCAGATAAGGTACGAAGACGGAAGAATCTGTGACGAATGACGAATAACGAAAAAACAACAAAATAAATAGAAAAACAAAGAGAAGTGATACTCCGACAGTCAACGAAAAAAAGAAAATAAAAAGTAATACCTTTTAGAGTTTGTATATATCATATTACTCGAGGGTAAATAGGTTGTGGGTCGAAGTTATCAATAGTTAAGTCTCGAGTAGAAAAAAAGAAATAGGAGAGATGGGTGAAGGAAAGGTGGGACGAGGTTCAATAAAATCTCACTTGAGGTCGATAACATAGTAAAGGAACGATTTATAAAGTCCAATATGGAGACATTCTATTCCTTAGTTTTTTTTTTATCTGTGTCATGGTAATAGTGTAGTTTTTTAATCGTTATTAAGGAACTGAAGTACTTTACTGGTTAGACACAAGTTTAAAGGGACTTACGAAGTATATATAAAAATTATGAAACAAACGTAGTTCTAACTTCATTCACTACTCGACTGTATTTAAAAATTCAGAGAAAATTAGATGTCTAAAGGAATATTTAAAAAAGAGAACACTAAATAAACACTCTTTCAGACCAGACCTAGAAAACAGAACTTTTCAAATAGTGTGACACTTAAAACGACTAACATAAACACACCAGGTCAAATTATCAAGGAGCCAACGGATATAAAGAACATTTAACCTTCAATCTAGATCTCCGAACTATATAAGTTCAAGTCGAATATCCTGGTGAAGTGTCCATCACGACACGAAATAGTCTTTCATACGTCACGGACTGACAGAGAGACCCTGTCACTACGAGTAACGAATGTGATAATTGAGTAACTATCACCGTTTTACAACTACATGGTTAAGCTACTACGGTAGAAACAAATAATCGATCTTTATAGACGTTTATCTACGGAGAGAAACACTTGAGATGTCAATGAGTTCCCTATCAAGTAAATTCTTTTCGTTTAATTACGAACTAAAAATGGGGGAGAGAAGTGGTCAAAAATTCTATAATCAAAAAGTAAACATAGAAGGTCACTACTGATCAAATAAAAACTAAAAATACTTGAACACCTAACTTTACATAGACTACTACTTTACATAGACTACTACTTTAGATAAGGTCAATAATAGTAATAACTTCAAGTTTAACGGAGGGGAACCGGTCGACCTCGGAGAAACTCAAACGAGGACTCAAGAAAACTGGACTGGGAAGCTCTCAATGTAGCAAAGGGATTTCTGAAACATCTGAATACTTTAGAGACGGGGTCTGGAAATTAGTTCGTAAAGAGATTTCTAAGAACTTGAAGGGATCACCGAGTATACCATTTCTTAAGCATATCCTTTTTACGTATATATACATATACATAAATTCTACATGATCTTCAATTATAACGTCGATGGTTAAGTCAAAATCCTGATATCTTGATAAATTGGAGTAATTAGAAAAATTTTTTAATTAAATAAAATTAACCTCCGATTAATGTCATAACATCACCAAAAACGGTATGCAACTGTACTTAGACGGTACCCGTATGTACACAAGGGGTAGACTTGGGGGAGGGTGGAGGGAGGGGTAGGGTAGGAAGTCCCGGTAGGGCCACGTGGTCGGGACTCGTAAGAAAGAGTACGTAGCTTGTACCTAACCACTAGATAAAGTGTATTATTATATGTACAAAGTTACGATAAGAGAGTTTAGTAGGATGGGAGCGGAAGAGGGTGTCTCAGGTTTTCAGACAAGAAATGTAGACACAGAGAAAACGACAGAACGTATATCTCAGTAACAATGGTAGAAAGATTTAAGGTATATATACGTAATTATATGACATAAACACTTCTGAATGAAGTGAGACATATTATCCGAGGTCAAAGTAGGTGGAGTAATGGTGACTAAGTTTACGTAAGAAAAATTATCGACTCATTATAAAGTAACACATATACATGGTGTTGAAAGAATAGGTAAACAGACGACCACCTGTAGATCTAACGAAGGTACAGGACCGATAACACTTGTCACGACGTTACTTGTAACCTCATGTACACAGAGAAAGTTAAGACCAAAGGAGCCATACTTACGGGTCGTCACCCTAACGTCCCAACATACCGTCAAGATAAAGGTCAAAAATTTCCTTAGAGGTGTGACAAGAGGTATCACCGACATGATCAAACGTAAGGGTGGTTGTCACATTCTCCCAAGGGAAAAGAGGTGTGAGAGAGGTCGTAAACAACAAACATCTGAAAACCTATCGTCGGTAAGACTGACCGTACTTTACCATATGGAGTAACACCAAAACTAAACGTAAAGAGACTACTCACTACAACTCGTAGAAAAGTACACAAACAATCGGTAGACATACAGAAGAAACCTCTTTACAGACAAATCAAGAAACCGGGTAAAAAACTAACCCAGTAAATAAAAAGACCTTAACTCGACGTCCTCGACGAAGATATAAAAACTCTAATCAACAAACAGTCAACGAAGTGAACGATAATAAAAGAAGGTAAGACTTCCGACAGAAAAGTGGAACGAATATCAAAGGAAACAACACGTCTTCGAAAATTCAAATTAATCCAGGGTAAACAAATAAAAACGAAAATAAAGGTTATAAGACCCTCTACCCAGTATCTCCTAGGACGACACTAAATACAGACTCTCACAAAACGGATACAAGAGGAGATCCTCAAATTATCAAAGACCAGAATGCAAATCTAGCAACTAGGTAAAACTCAAATAAAATCACATACCACAATCTTTCACAAGATCTAAGTAAGAAAATGTTCACCAACTGGTCAAAAGGGTCGTGGTGAACAATTTCTCTAACAGAAATTAGGTAATATATAAAAACGAAGGAAACAGTTTCTATTCCACAGGTATCCACACACCTAAATAGAGACCCGAAAGATAAAACAAGGTAACTAGATATAAAGACAGAGACACGGTCATGGTATGACAGAACTACTGACACCAAAACATCATCTCGGACTTCAGTCCGTCCAACTAAGGAGGTCAAGGTAAGAAGAAAGAGTTCTAACGAAACCGATAAGCTCCAAAAAACATAAAGGTATGTTTAGCACTTTAATAAACAAGATCAAGACACTTTTTATGATGACCATCGAACTATCCCTAACGTAACTTAGACATCTAACGAAACCCATCATACGAGTAAAAGTGATATGACTAAGAAGACTAGATACTTGTACCATATAAAGAGGTAGATGGACACAGTAGAAACTAAAGAAAGGGGTCACAAAATGTCAAAAGATATATATCCAGAAAACAAAGAAATCTATCTAAATAAGGATTCATAAAAAATAAGAAAAACAACGTTACCACTTACCTTAACAAAGGAATTAAAGAGAAAGACAAAAGAGTAACAATCACAAGTCCTTACGTTCCCTAAAGACACACAACTAAAATATAGGACGTTGAAATGATATAAGTAACTAATCGAGATCAACACTTTATCTGGCCCTTTGACACCTTTGTCACAGACTGAAATAAAAACCCCCGAGAGTTTAGTGACGTCTACCACTAACGTCGGTACTTTAATTTTCTGCGAATGAGGAACCTTCTTTCAATACTGGTTGGATTTATCGTATAAGTTTTCGTCTTTGTAATGAAACGACTGATTCCAGGCAGATCAGTTCCGATACCAAAAGGGACACCAGTACGTACCTACACTCTCAACCTGACACTTCTTCCGACTCGTGGTTTCTTAACTACGAAAACTTGACACCACAACCTCTTCTGAGAACTCTCAGGGAACCTGACGTTCCCGTAGGTTGGTCAGGTAATACTTCCTCTAGTCGGGACCATAAAGAAACCTTCCTTACTACGATTTCGACTTTGAGGTCATGAAACCGGTGGAGTACGCTTATCGACTGAGTAACCTTTTCTGAGACTACGACCCTCCATAACCCCCGTCCTCCTCTTCCCCTGCTGTCTCCTACTCTACAGACCTACCGTAGTGACTGAGCTACCTGTACTCAGACTCACTTGAGGTCCTAAACCACTACCTGTCCCTCCGGATCGCACAACACTAAGTACCCCAGCGTTTCTCAACCTGTGCTGACTCGTTGACTTGACTTGACTTGACTTGACTACAACGCCAACGGTAAACGAAACGACAAAACTCAAGCTCAAATATTTGGAAAAGACACAAAGGACAGATCTCTTGTAGGAAATCGTATACAACTTCTCGACCAAACCACCATGACTTAAGAGAGTCGAAAACGACAGACATTTCGAAAACTAAAGAGGAAGTATAAACTTAATCTAGGAACGACCCATGTCATTAGACCCAACATCCAAAAAGAGAAAGTAGTGAAATTCATAAAGGACGGGGAAGGAAGACCGGACTTCTCAAAGATAACTTTCTAGTCCACAATAGAAATACCCTTAGGGGAACACACAATGAAAAACAAAAAGGGAACGACGAAAATTATAAAAAGGAAACACAAACTGGAAGCAATTAAATTAATTATACACAGAATTCCACAAAACGGAACCCAAATAGGACAAACCCTGAGAGACCCAAAGAACCTGAACCCACCAATAAAGGAAGGGGTAAAATCCCTTTAAAATCTGATAACAGAGGAGTTCATAAAAGAGTACCGGAAAGAAAAACACAAGAAGAAGACCCTGAGGGTACAAAACTTACAACTCCACAAACTGTAACAGGGTCTACAGAGACTCCAACAGGAGTAAAGAAAATTAAGAAAAAAGAAAAAAGGACAGACGAAGTAAATGAAGGTGGTAAGATAGAAGGCGGAGTGAATAGGATAGAAGACGGAGTCAATAAGATGACAACCAAGGGAGGTCTCACAAAAATTAGAGTCAATAACGTAATAAGTAATAACTAACTGAGAAAAAATAAAGAAGATCCAGGAACAATTTGTAAAGAACGTAGAAGAGTTAGGAACAGAGGTCTGATAAACAGACATTAAGGTAAAACAAAAGTTCTAAAACCTAGTAAAAATGATAATATTAAGACTTAAGAAAAAGTCCATCTGAGGAATGGACAAGAAGAAAACAAACCAAACAACCCATAAATAGTACAAGGAAATGGACGACTTATAAAGAGACGGAAAAGTGTAACTAATATAACGACAAGAACCCCACCGGAAAGACATACGACCTGCAAACACCAAGGAGAAATAACACCTCCAAGGAAAGACATCCATCCCAACCTGCTCACCGAACAGTTCCAAAGGACCAATCCCTTCGAACACACCCACAAGACCACTCACCTCGACCTAGAGAAGAGAGACCTCACGTTACTTCACAGGTCATCACTCAAAACTTGGAATAACTAGAATGTACACATACAAAAAAGGAGAGTATAACGTTTATGATAAAGAGTTTCAGTGGTCTAGTACTGAGTAAACGAGATGACGTGTTGTGTATGTGTTGTCAGACTCTTATCGTTATGTTTAGAAAACGTCAAGAAAAACAGGAATTCTATATAAAGTGATTCCTACCTATATCTCAGTTTAACGACACAAAATTTTAGTGGCCCTTATTAGGGAGAGACACACCAATACGATTGTTGACTCATGTCTCAATCTAAGTGATTAAAGTAAAACTAAAATTCCCTAACGAAAAGATTTTAAGTTAAAATAAAGTATGAATCCGTTTTATAAATGTACCAAAGTTTTAATTTAGAGATTTCGTTCCATATAAATTCCTATCGATCGAGAATTATGTTCATTTAGACAAAACATATAAATATTTGGGAGGAAAACATCTATAACCATCACATGATGTGTAAAAGAGATGGAACGGAAAACGTGATTATGTAGTATCTCTAAAGAGGTAACTGAGTGAAGAAGAAGGAAAATTATACACTATGGTGAAGAACAGTCAAAGTAAGACGGATAGAGATAGTTATATGGAAGATGGAATTTCACTATTTGGAGACGGGACCTCACGTCTAGAGGGTCTAATGTTTCTAACACATAATTATCCAAGACTCATTCCTGGGTACCTCGAAATGTCATCCCTTACCTAGAACAGAAAGACGATCCATAATACTGACGACTCGGGGGTCGTGTGAACAACGAGTTGTTTTTCATCAACTTAACATAGTTTTACAAAATCTATAGAAATGTTGTTCGTCAGTGACACGTTATCTTTTGTGTCTGAATAAGTATCATAAACCAGGGAAACCGTCCTTTCTGTAACCATGAACTTTTAGTAATAAAACAATAATCTTAAAGAAGACCTTTTTGGATAGTAAAGACCCTAGTACGTCCGAATTCCTATTTTCGTAGTACACCGTTCTGAGTAAAATTAATTTCATAAGGTATTTGGTCCTACCCTAAGTAACAAAAAGAAGGAATTGTCATAAACTAACTAACTAAGTAGATTGGTACACAAGTGAATTAAATATTTTCGAAAACACGTAGACGATGTAGGTCTGTGGTTCAACCTTCGACCTTGACTCCTCCAAAACGAAGTAGAAGAGTCAGGTGTCTGTAGTAAGGAATAGAAGTACCTTGTAAGTATGTGCCGGACAGGTAAGAGTCAGAGTCTACCACTAAGGAAGAAACTATTCCCGAACAAAAGTAAGTTTTTGTCCTCCTATTCCCCTCTTACTCTACAAACCTACCGTAGTGACTGAGACACCTGTACTCAAACTCGTTCTAGACCCTCAACTACTACCTGTCCCTTCGGACCCCACGAAGTCAGATACCTCAGTGTTTCTCAGTCTGTACTGACTCACTGACTTGACTTGACTTCCCGGACAACTTTGGGACCCCCACCACTTCTGACGATGACAGACGTTTGTCAACAAACCCACATTCCTACAGAAGTCGGAGTCAAGTAGGACGACTTTCGTAGCCAAGTGTAGAGTATCAATTTAGAACTTACCTGAGTCCAGGTTATATAAGTCTAGAAGTATTTTATGAACCCGTAAAAAAATTTCACTTTTGAAAATAACCGATTCGTAATTATTACATCGACAAACACCGGACCTTTATTAACCGGGAAAACATTATTATTTTGAAGAGACAAAAGAGGTCGACTGTCCCAGAAGTCAAAACCCGGTGTCGAACGGAACTGGAGACGTCTTAGTTGTTGTATACTTGTCTGACCTGTATCATAACGAAAATATTACGACGTCAGAAGACGGAATTTACTAAACGAAACTTTCCGACAATGTTTAACGACGTGTGTGTGTGGAGTCGGACGCCAAAAAAAAAATTTAAAATGACTTCATATAAACTAAATATCACAATTAAAGATGACATGTCGTTTGACTAAATCAATATGTATATGTATACAAGAAAAAGTATAAGAAAAGGTAATACAAAATAGTCTCCTATAACTTATATCAAAGGACGTGAAGGTCATCAGTACATACCTACACTCTTAACCTGACATTTCTTTCGACTCGTGGTTTCTTAACTACGAAATCTTGACACCACAACTGCTTCTGAGAATTCTCAGGGAACCTGACGTTCCTCTATGTTGGTCAGGTAGGATTTTCTCTAGTCAGGACCCACAAGTAACCTTCCTGACTACAACTCCGACTTTGAGGTTATGAAACCGGTGGACTACACTTCTCGACTGAGTGAACTTTTCTGGGACCACGACCCTTTCTGACTTCCTTCTTCCTCTTCCTATGTTGTCTCCTACTCTACCAACCTATAGTAGTGACTGAGTTACCTGCACTCAAACCCATCCGAGACCCTCAACCACTACCTGTCCCTCCGGACCGTACGACGTCAAGTACCTCAACGTTTCTCAGTCTGTACTGACTCGATGACTTGACTTGACTTGATATGTCATCCTGGAACAACAAATAAGTAAGTTATACATTATCAAATGTAGACGATTAGGGTTTGAGGATTAATTAGGAAAGGGATGAAGAAAGGGGAAACCATTGGTATCAAAACCAAAAATACAGACAATCAGACAGACCCAAAGTATTTATTCAAGTAATTAAAGTATGAAATCTAAGGTGTATATTCTCTATAGTACACCATAACTATATAGTATACCAAGGTATAGCCTCTTCCGTTACCGTTGGGTGAGGTCATGAGAACGGACTTTTTAGGGTACCTACCTCCTCGGACCTTCCGACGTCAGGTACCCTAGCGACTCCCAGCCCGTACTGACTCGCTGAAGTGAAAGTGAAAAGTGAAAGTACGTAACCTCTTCCTTTGCCGTTGGGTGAGGTTACAAGAACGGACCTCTTAGGGTCCCTGGTCCCTCGGACCACCCGAAGACAGATACCCCAGTGTGTCTCAGCCTGTGCTGACTTCACTGAATCGTACCAAGGTATATAGCACCCGAAGGGCCCACCGGGATCACTATTTCTTGGGTGGACGGTTACGTCTTCTGTATTCTCTACGTCCAAGCTAGATTCCAGACCTTCTAGGGGACCTCCTCCCGGACCGTTGATTGAGGTCATAAGAACAGACCCTTTAGGGTACTTGTGTCCTTAGACCACCCGATGTCAGGTACCCCAGCGTTTCTCAATCTGTGCTGACTCCGTTGAATCGTACGTGTGCACATTGTCTATAGTATGTCACAAAAAGAGACGAACTAAATGAAGGGAAACATACTATTAGAGATCTAAGTAAAGTAAGAAATAATACCAACTCATGATAAGGTAACATATATACAAGGTGTAGAACAGATAGATAAGTAGACGGTCACCTATAAATCCAACAAAGACACAGAAAGTCGAACGTAATAACTTGACGGAGAACCCCGATGACACTCCTATTAGGTTCCTCTATTTCCGTGCGTCCTCCGTTCGGGTGATTCTCTCCCATTTTCAGTCCTGTGGAGTTTTGACCATGTGTGTGTCTGTGTCCATTTGTGTGTGAGTATCTGTGTAAGTCTAAGGATTAATTATGTTCGTATGTGTCTATGTGTGTGTGTGTGTGTGTTTGTGTGTGTAGGTATGCGAGTGTATGAGTACGTGTAAGTGGTATTTGTGAGTACTTTGTGTGTAAGTATACGTGTAGGTGTGTGAGGGGGGATCCGAGTTTATGTATGTACGTGAGTATGGCAAGAAGTAGTAATACCTCAAACTTTAAGAATAAACTCTACCTTCACGAAGATAAAGGGGTGACGAGAGGAGAGGCGATACAACTCTTTGTTTTGTTGGCCTATCTTTCAGTCAATAACGGTGATTGAACTAGGACTCGTCAGGTGACCCGTCGTCCGGGAGATACCGAGGTTGGGTTCCCTAGACAAAACGTCGTTTGAGATCCGGGTCTCCCGAAGGGAGTATCGAGTCAACCATTTAGTAGACGGACGTCATGTCCTCTGGACCCAAGTTAAGGACCCAACCCTTCTAGGAATCCTTTTCCTTTACCGTTGGGTAAGGTCATAAGAACGGACCTCTTAGGGTACCTGTCTCCTCGGACCATCCGATGCCAGGTACCTAACGTTCTCAACCTGTACTCAATCGTTGATTTGGTGGTGGTGGTGGATCCGGGTCTTGATCATAGACTCTTAGTTCTCCCTTTACACTAAGAGAGGAGAGGACGACCTCTTTCACTCCGTCTTTTTCACAGACCCTTAATGGGTTCCAGTAGGTCCTTCCAGTCTCCAGGTCTTGTCTCAGGTCTTCGGTCAATGTGACTTTGGTAGCGGTCAGTCCGAAACTTGACTACACCGAACGAGTTACGGGGGTCCTGCTCACCGAATAAAAATCAAAGAATTGTAAGTGATGGCAATTACTTAGGATATTAGTTTGAGTAATCAACACCAAAAGTAATAACTTTTACTGGGAACCTTATTCCGGGGAATGGGACAAGTCTCCGTCATCGACATATAAAACACAGAGTAAATAGTTTGAAAATACTTCATCGTTAATACACGTACGAAGTACTAGGTCCGTGTGAGACTTTAACGACCCTTACATTAAAAGACTCGTGATAAAGTAACGACGGAGAGACTCACTGTCTTTTACTTCGACTCCCACGTTCCCTCTAAGACGGAAGTCTCTCCTTTAATTTCTTGACGGACGAAGTACGTCCAAGAGAGGGATCTTCTGGTCAACGTACCTGTGAAAGTAGACCTGTTTTCCCTAGATTTTAAGTCTTGGGGTGTGGGACGTCCCTACGGAGGGACACAGTGTTGTGTCCCTCGGTACTTAATACCGGTTTAGTCTGGAAGGGACTGGTCGGTAGGGAGTGAGACGGAGAGAAAGTCAGAGAGGAAGAGTACTTAAACCTTCCTCGACCTCTCTACTCCAAAGATTAGTCATTCCTAGTTAAAGAAGGAGTTTTTTGATTTTATCTCAATGGTATACTGGGTCGTTAGGGTGAGGACCCGTATATAGACCTATTTTGATATTAAACTTTCCTACGTACGTGGGGTTAAAAGTATCTTCGTGATGAATGTTATCGGTTCCGTACCTTCATTTGATTTACAGGTAGTTCTCTCCATACGTATTTCTTCTACACCATGCATATATGTTACCTTATAAGTCAAGTCAAGTCAGCGAGTAAGTACAGGCTGAGAAACGTCGGGATACCTGACGTCGTACGGTCCGAAGGGACAGGTAGTGGTTGAGGGCCTCGAACGAGTTTGAGCACAGATAACTCAGACACTACGGTAGGTTGGTAGAGTAGGAGACAACAGGGGAAGAGGAGGACGGAAGTTAGAAAGGGTCGTAGTCCCAGAAAAGTTTACTCAGTATAGTCCACTGAGTATCCAGTCCACTGAGTATCCAGTCCACTGAAGTGTAGTCCACCGGTTTAATAACTTCAAAGTCGAAGTCGTAGTCAGAAGGGTTACTTATAAGTCCTGACTATAGTAAATCTTACTTGACCAACCTAGAGGAACGTCAGGTTACCTGAGAGTTCTCAGAAGAGGTTGTACCGTCAAACTTTCGTAGTCAAGAAGTCACGAGTCGAAAGAAATATCAGGTTGAAGTGTAGGTATGTACTGATGACCTTTTTGGTATCGAAAACTGATCTACCTGGAAACAACCGTTTCATTACGGAGAGGAAAAATCATATGACAGATCCAACCAGTATCGAAAAGAAGGTTCCTCGTTCTCAGAAAATTAAAGTACCGACATCAACGGTAGGCCTCACTAAAACCTCGAGGGGTTTTATTTTAGACAGTGACAAAGGTAACAAAGGGGTAGATAAACGGTACTGCACTACCTTGGACTACGGTACTAGAATCAAAATACTTACAACTCAAAATTCGGTCGAAAAAGTGAGGGGAGAAAATGAAAGTAGTTCTCCGAGAAATCGAGAAACTAAAGACGGTATTCTCACCACAGTAGACGTATAGACTCCAATAACTATAAAGAGGACCATCAGAACTAAGGTGGAACACGAAGTAGGTTGTGTCGTAAAGAATACTACATGAGACGTATATTCATTCGTCCCACTGTTATATATCGGAACTACATGAGGAAAGGGTTAAACCTTGATCAGACAACAAGGTACAGGTCAAGATTACCAACGAAAAACTGAATGAATGTCTAAAGAGTTCTCCGTCCACTACCAGACCATAAGAGTAGAGAAATTCTTAAAAGGTGTCAAACAACACTAGGTGTGTCAGTTCCCGAAACCACATCAGTTATTTCGTCTTCATCTACAAAAAGACCTTGTGAGAACGAGAAAACTACTAGGATGAGTCAGTACTTTTCCTTACTGTACGGTAAACGTCTCTGTGACTACTTGGATGTCTAACAGTATGTCTCACTTCATTCAGTCTTTCTCTCTTTGTTCATAACATAACATATTGTAACGAATGTACACCTTAGATCCTTTTATAATGACTATTTAAATAAACGTTTCGTCTATATCGTAGTGTTTTCGTTTCTTGTTTGTACCAATAAATACCGCCCACACCCTCCTTAACCTTTTAACCCTAACTCTATATATGTGATGATACATATTTTACTCGAAGGGTCCACCACGATCACCATTTCTTAGACGGATGGTCACGTCCTCTGTATTCTCTGTACCCAAACTAGGGACCAAGTCCTTCTAAGGGACCTCCCTTATCGTTAGGTGAGGTCCTCAAAACGGATCTCTTAGGGTACCTGTCTCCTCGGACTGTCCGATATCAGGTATCGCAACGTTTCTCAGTCTTTACTGACTTCGTTGGAGTGTATACGTACGTACACATTTTATCTATTGATTACTCTTATAGGACATATTGAGGTGTTTCAGATGAGTCACCAGATACCACTGGATGTACCCTTCCTTTAGATTTTTTATCACCTACATACATATACATGTTGTATACTAACATGTATATTTCACATATACTAAGTGAAATATCGTCTTAGATTGTGTTATAACGTTTCGTTGATATAAGGTTATTTTTAATTAAATATTTTATTATTAAAACGTAAAAAAAGACTCGTGGGGACCCCCAGAGGATACAGTTCGGAGACGGTTGATGACAATTGAAAAAACTCTTGGGTAAAACAAAGAAAAGGAGACTGGTTAGTAAGAGGTACACACTAGGAAGTTACTGGTCGTCGTAGTCATGGAAGACCCTCCAAAATCTATACGTTTAGGAGTCCGCGGTCGTGTTCTGTGTGACTTGGTCTTTGAGATCTCCCACCCCCGGTCCCTGGACCGAAATTATTCGGGAGATCCCCTAAGACTATGAACTAGGGTCAAACTTTTCGTTTGACGTCTACTTCCCTCTTTCTTTGTCGGTCCCTCAATCGGGTCCCTCATAAAAAAGTCTCGACCAGAGTCGAGACACTACTCCCTCTTTTGACGCGATACTCGTCGGAAGGACCCGTCCTCCCTTCTCTTGACTCGTGGACCTAGTGTAACCTTGGACCCTCCCTCACCCTCACCACCACCACCCCCCCCAGTCCATCCGTCACTACCCAGGGGACAAGAACCGTGATACACTCCACGACTGATTCTCGTCACGGACTGGGTCACCCAGAGGTTGAAACGGTGTACAAAATTATAACACCTCTGGAAATTTTTAAGGACTGCGGACTGAGAGTAGAAGTCTACAAGACTAAATTAACTATGTCCCCACTGGACTTCTAACTCTGAAAATTTTCAAGGGGTTATGAAGAACAACAACAAGTCAGAGAGTCAACACAGACTGAAAAACGCTGGGGTATCTGACGTCGCACGATCCTAAAAGACAGGGGGTAGGAAAGGGTCTCAAACGAGTTTGAGTACAGGTAACTCAGATACTACGGTAGATTGGTAGAGTAGGAGACAGCGGGTGAAGATGAGAACGGGAGTTAGAAAGGGTCGTAGTCCCACAAAAGGTCACTTAGACGAGAAACGTAGTCTACCAACCTCGAAACCGAAGTCGTAGTCAGAAGGTTACTTATAAGTCACAACTAAAGGAAGTCCTAACTGACCAAATTAGAGGAACGACAGGTTCCCTGAGAGTTCTCAGAAGAGGTCTCGGTGTCAAACTTTCGTAGTTAAGAAACCACGAGACGAAAGAGCCACCAGGTTGAGTGTAAATATGTTCTGATGATCTTTTTGGTATCGAAACTGGTATGTCTGGAAACAGACACTTCATTATAGAGTCGAAAAATTATACGACGGATCCAAATAGTATCGAAAGGAAGGTTCCTCGTTCGCAGAAAATTAAAGCACTGACGTCGGTTCATGAAGATTACAAATCTTTCGAACCCTTGGTCCCCAAATTGATCCTTCTAGTCCACGAGATCACCACCCCGACGTCCGCCACCCCTTCCACCCACGTTCTCCGTAAATCGATAGAAAGAACACGGACAGTCTAAAAATACTTTAAACCTTCCAATGGATGAGACAAATTTTCGACCAGAACCCTGGAGGGACTGTCAGGTTACCAATTTTTAGATGGAAGATTACGTCCCCTGTGTCGAAACTAAGAACCAGTCTCCTGATTCCAGGGTGAACGGTCCCTCGTTGATTCGGTCGTACGGTATTGATCTCTCAGGGTCGGTCTCATTCGGACGTGCGACGTTACTTCTAGGACACACAGTGTTGTTTCTGAGTCACATCGGTTTTATTTATTTATTTATTATTACTACTATTATTTACTAGAAACACCAGTCTCAACGGGTTCTATTTACGTACCCGTGTGTCTCTCCTCTAAGGTCTGTTTAGTACTGAAAAGGTTCCGTTTTTTTTTGGTTTGGTTTGTGGCGACGAGACGACCAAGTGACCCAACATTTTCACGGTGTGGGTAAACCTGGTCCAAGGGAGCCCTCGTGTGGACATGACCTCGATGGGACTTTCGTCCTGTCGACGTCACAGGGGTCCACAGGGGTCACTGAACCACCAATGACAGGTGGGAGGAGTCACCGTCCCGTCTTGGGACTCTTCTTACTTCCGAGGTCCCTTGGTGACCGGACCGAACACGGGGTAGGGAAGTGAAGGGGTCGAGACCTGGAGAGAAACACCTGTACTCTCACTATTACGGAGGCGGTACACAGACCACACCCCTACTATTTATACCGTGGGTCATGGACCAGACAAGGAGGTGTAGACACACGGTAGGGGAACGAGAGTGTGACCAGAATGGACTCTTCGAGTAGGGGTGGTTTCACACCCATCACTCCAGAGTGGACTCGTATGTGACTTTTGTGGATCCCTCAATTTTGTGAGTACGAACTCAAGAATAGGTCCCTGCGACTACAGTAACTGGACCACAACAGACCGAGAACCTGAAGTTCTTAGAAGGATCCATAATGACGACATGTCAATCCCGTGTAAGGCCAAATGTCTTATTTACTACTGACAGGTCCCATCCGAAGTACTACGAAACTACAAACTTAGTCCTGGGTCCCTTGGGACCGGGTCTCCCCGTACATTCCCGTCACACCCGAGACTCCGTCCGGTCTCTCTGTCCACAAACTTTTCTCTCACGGAGTACCGTGAGGTAGGGTGGAGGAGACGGAAGGATCTTCCGGTCGGAACCGGTTCCGTAGACTCTGGACAACCTACGGGCTGAGGGACGGACGAGAGAAGTCGTCGGAGTCGTCAGTCGAAACGAGCCCTGACCAGGTCTTTCCACCCTCCACGAGTGTGTGGATGTAGGTAGTCTCAAGGGGAACGGGACGGTTCAGAGGAGGAGGGTCGACGGTAGTGGTGGGAAGGGACCCCTCTCTCCGTGACGAAGGAAACGAAGAGGTATAGTCTGAATAGAGACTACGAAGTAAAGACCGAGATCTTCTTGACTTGAATGAATCTGTACACCAGGTTTCGGTGTCCCACTGTACTCCTTGCGGAGGGTTATCATTCCACTATACCGATCCGGTGTGGTACCCTATGGTGTACATGGAACACCCACCACCTCCAGCTCCCGTCAAATTTCACTCTTACTTGACGACACTTCCTTCACCGTCGAACCCTTTTTAAGGGTCGTGACTCACAACCTACCCTGTGTCCACAGTTCCTTCGGTAGGTTTGGACTGTCTCTCTCTCTTTCTCTCTCCCGTAAAATGGTTTCGCCGACCAAGAGAGAGTAAGTAACGGAAGGGTCTCTTTGGTGACGAGTCGAGTTTGGTGGGTACAATACTGGTCCCTCTCCACCCATGTAGTACCGTCCGACCTATATATTGGTACGAAATTTTACTTTCAAGGACGAACAGGGACTCACTCCGAGTCTCCAATCGTGTAAAGTTGAAAACTTATAGGTTTCTCCAGTACAGGTATCCAGAATCGCGGGTGTTCGGTTTATAGGGGTTAATTGAGCTAGTACACGTGATCTACTGGGTAAAAAAGACGACACGGGTCTTGAACCGGGTTCGGACCGTGTGTCGTGTGTATGCCCCTCCTCCTCACGAAGTCGGTGCGTTCCTGTCATTATTCTACCTTTCCGGTAATCGGTCTGTTAACAATAACTCGGAGGGTGCACCGAGTTACTATTTCTTTGGCGGATGGTTACTACCTCTACACCCAAACTAGGGACCCAGTCCTTCTAGGGGACCTCTCCCTTTACCGTTTGGTGAGGTCATAAGAACGGACCCTTTAGGGTACCTGTCTCCTCGGACCGCCCGACGTCAGGTACCCGAGTTTCTCAACCTGTGCTGACTCACTGTCTCGTCCACCCGTTCTTGGGGACGGAACACGACACGTGGCCCGATTCTATCACTTGTTGTCGTCTGACAAACACTTAGCTATTTAGGAGGAGATGTCTATTGACCATCGTATTATATGTACAAGAGATGGAGCTACTTCCTTTAACTTCTCTTATGTTTCTTTACATAGGACACGAGTGTCTAACTTTCCTAATTATAATAATTTTACAGGTGTGATAGGTTTCGTTAAACAGGTTTGTCTAAATTACGTTAAGGATAGTTTTATGAGTACTGTAAAAAGTGTCTTGATCTTGTTCATTAAGATTTGAAACATAATTTGATGTTTTCTAGTACTCCCCCTCCGCTCGTCATCCACTAGTGGTACGTCACGTCAAAAAAACCCCCCACCCCAGTTCAGACCTGAATCCCTTCCGAGACTCCTTCCCTAAAAATTTGACTCTATACTTCATGCTTAATTGACCCAACTGTCACCCCAGGCTCAAAAGGACGTCGAAGATACTTCCGAGACTCTACCCTTCTTCGTACCAAGTGAAGACAATACACCGACCTCGGGTCTGTCACCTCCTTTCTCAACCCTTCCTGTGACAGTCTCCACCCCTGGTGTGGACCTTATCAGACATTCCGGTACCCAATCCTTAACCCAGAAATAGTGAAGATAACACCTCCACAAGGACACGATCCGATCTGACAAACGAGAGTAATGTTAAGGAGTCAGAGGACCATGTCCTCCGTTCAGTTAAACATTTTAATGACTGGGGGTCCACTAAGAAGACATGAGAGCTAAACTCTTGGTACCTAATTTATTCACACTCCAACGTTCACCTGTATTAACTCACTAGATTAAGGAAAATCCGAGGTAGGTGTCCAGTCACGACGTGGGTAGAGGGTCGTCTCCCACCCAGACATCCGAGGTCCTGGGTCGGTTCCTACCCAGAGATCTCTCTCCTAAGTCAAGTCAAATCAACGAGTCACTCCAGACTGAGTAACACTGGGGTACCTGTCGTCGTGCGGTCCGAAGGGACAGGTAGTTGTTGAGGACCTCGAACGAATTTGAGTACAGGTAACTCAGACACTACGGTAGGTTGGTAGAGTAGGAGACATCAGGTGAAGACGGAAGTCAGAAAGGGTCGTAGTCCCAGAAAAGGTTACTGAGTCAAGAAACGTAGTCGACCGGTTTCATAACCTCAAAGTCGAAGTCGTAGTCAGGAAGGTTACTTATAAGTCCTGACTAGAGGAAATCCTACCTGACCAACCTAGAGGAACGACAGGTTTCCTGAGAACTCAGGGACCATTGGTCGTAAACAAAATTCGGTTGACAAAGTGAGAGGAAAAAGTGAAAGTAGTTCTCCGAGAAATCACGAAACGAAAGACGGGATTCTCACCACAGTAGACGCTTAGACTCCAATAACTATAAAGAGGACCGTTAGAACTAAGGTCGAACACGAAGTAGTTCGAGTTGTAAAACGTACTACATGAGACGTCTATTCAACTTCTTCGTCCCACTGTTATATGTCGGAACTACATGAGGAAAGGTCTAAACCTTGGTCAGACAACAAGGTACAGACCAAGAGTGACAACGAAGAACTGAACGTATGTAAAGAGTCCTCCGGTCAGTCCCCCAGACCATGAGGGTAGAGAAATTCTTAAAAGTTGTTACACAACACTAGGTGTGTCAGTTTCCGAAACCGTATGAGTTATTACGTCTTCATCTACAAAAAGAAAGGTCAACTCGATAAAGTTTAGGACTTTCTACTACGACACTTTCACGACGTGAGTGATACGGTCGTTTAAACTTTTTGAGTCGTCACCGGTGTCCTGACCTTTTCCAGTCAAAAGTAATGTTAGGGTTTCTTTCCGTTACGGTTTCTTGCGAGTTTGATGACGTGTCAACATGAGTAGAGTGTACGATCATTACGAGTTTTAAGAGGTTCGGTCCGAAGTCGTTATGCACTTGGAACTTGAAGGTCTACAAGTTTGCCCAAAATCTTTTCCGTCTCCTTGGTCTCTAGTTTAACGGTTGTAGACGACCTAGTAACTTTTTCGTTCTCTCAAGGTCTTCTTTTGTAGATAAAGACGAAATAACTGATACAGTTTCGGAAACTGACACACCTAGTGTTATTTGACACCTTTCAAGACTTTCTCTATCCTTATGGTCTGGTGGAGTGAACGGAGAACTCTTTGGACATACGTCCAGTCCTTCGTTGTAAATCTTGACCTGTACCTTGTTGTCTGACCAAGGTTTATCTTTTTCCTCATGTAGTTTCGACATATAACAGTGGAACGAATAAATTGAAGATACGTCTCATGTAGTACTCTTTGCGACCCGACCTTCTTCGTGTTCGACCTTAGTTCTAACGGTCCTTTTTATAGTTATTGGAGTCTATACGTCTACTGTGGTGGGAATGTCGTCTTTCACTTCTCCTTGATTTTTCGGAGAACTACTCTCACTTTCTCCTTTCACTTTTTCAACCGAAGTTCGAGTTGTAAGTCTTTTACTTCTAGTACCGTAGACTAGGGTAGTAAAGTACCCTTTATCTACCCTTTGTCACCTTTGTCACAGTCTGAAATAAAACCCCCCGAGGTTTTAGTGACATCTACCACTGACGTCGGTACTTTAACTTTCTACGAATGAGGAACCTTCTTTTCAATACTGGTTGGATCTATCAGATAAGTTTTCGTCTCTGTAATGAAACGGATGATTCCAGACAGATCAGTTCCGATACCAAAAAGGTCACCAGTACATATCTACACTCTCAACCTGACACTTCTTCCGACTCGTGACTTCTTAACTACGAAAACTTGACACCACAGCCTCTTCTGAGAACTCTCAGGGAACCTGACGTTCCTCTAGGTCGGTCAGGTAAGACTTCTAGTTGGGACCCTAAAGAAACCTTCCTTACTACGATTTCGACTTTGAGGTCATGAAACCGGTGGAGTACTCTTCTCAACTGAGTAACCTTTTCTGGGCCTACGACCCTCCCTAACCCCCGTCCTCCTCTTCCCCTACTGTCTCCTACTCTACCGACCTACCGTAGTGACTGAACTACCTGTACTCGGACTCACTTGAGGTCCTAAACCACTACCTGTCCCTCCGGACCGTACGACGCTAAGTACCCCAACGTTTCTCAGCCTGTGCTGACTCACTGACTTGACTTGATTTGAAAAAAACTACTGGGTTGCCGTAACCGTTAAACTATAGATCAGGAGACGGAAAAGATTTCGGTCGAACTTGTAGACCTTCAAGTGCCAAGTACATGACAACTTTGGACCGAACTTCTTAAAACTTGTAATTAAACGATCGGACACTCTACTTACGTTAACACGCCATCAAACTCGTAACAAACCGTAACGGAAAGAAACCCTGACCTTACTTTTGACTGGGAAAGGTCAGGACACCGGTAACGACTCAAAAGGTTTAAACGACCGTATAACTCACGTTGTGAAAGTGTCGTAGTAGAAAGTCCTAAACTTTATCGAGTTGACCTTAAGGTAATGGAGATGATTGAAACAAGTATCACTACGAAGGATTCCGGGTGAACTGAAGAGTAATCTCCTACAGACCGAGATCCACTCACTAGTGTGGTAGTACCAACAGACCCAGGACCGCTAGAAAAGACATGTCAAGAAGACACATAAGAACGGTGAAGAAGAATTATAGAAGACGAAGAAAATCCAGGTATGGTAAAGACAGGAAATAACACGGGTAGTAGAAACGTACTTTACAAGGGAAACATAGAGAGTAAAAGAACTTCTCTAGAGTTCTCTTTCTTCCAACAGAACTCGGTAATCGTCAGATGTGAGTGGTGTCGTCCCTACCCATGTTGGAGGGTGGAGGACCCGACTAAAGTTAGGATATAAGATCTCGGTCTACCTCGACACAAGGGAAAGTATTCGGTATGGAAATAAGAGAGTCTTTCCTCCCTGGTGAAGGACACCCTGGTCTGTAATGAACCCCATCAGAACCTTACCCCCACCAGTGGGAACTCCTTCCCAGGAAACACCAAGGACTCTTGATCCGACCCTGTCGAGTCACAGATCCAAAGGGATTTCCTTCTTTGTATCACGTCGTCCTTTTCTTTATTACGACCTCCTGGACCCCGAGGGTCGTGTGTTGTGTGTGATCCGTCACGGAGACGAACCCCGGTCCCTTTCTGGTCCTACGTCTCTGTCCCGGCACCCGAGATCAGACCCGGGTGGACAATCGGGGGGCCTACTCCGGAGGTAGTACCTTGAACGGCACGCCAGAAGAGATAACAATGACCGACAATAGTTTAGACACGGTAAAAACAGTTAACCGACACGAAAGAAAACTAACCAGCGACACTAAACCTCGTCATGTGAAGACCCTAGACAACTTTTATCAGGGTACCAACAAATCACCACGGTGGTACCGGTTATCTCTCCGAGTATAGACTATTAATATAAGAACCAACCTACCAGAACTTCTAGAGGTCAAGTCCGGATGTCTCTTGAGAGGTACTTTACAAGAGTCTGAACCGGGTTTATGTAAGAAGAAGGGAAAGAAAGTCGAGTCCTTCAAAAAATCAAAACGAAGAAGAAAGGATAAGTCCGGGTAACCGTTCATGTTTTATGAATACATTACTATCAATACAAAAATAAGATTATATGATAACCACCTAGTTAAAGAGTGTATTGGTGAGTTGAGGAATACATTTAATATTCGAGGAGTTCACGTTCAAGAGACCAACGGGATACAAGGGATCCTCCGAAGGATGGGTTTACTGGAAATTATATTCAGACAACTTCTCCTACATCTGTCCGGAGATATTAAACTAACAAAAGAGGTTAGTGACAATTAAAACTTCGCGAACCGTGGGTCAACCAAGACCGGACATTTGAGTTAAACATTGAACCTGTTAGTACTACCTACGAGAACCACGAGACTGTTCGAGGGGAAGTGATCCGTCCATGAGTGGGATTGAACCGGGGGGTAGTGACACTCACAACCGACGGGTACACAGTATTGGTGACAAGAAGTCCCTTAACAGAAGTCGAATTTCCCTTGGCGTGACAGGCCCACCAGGGTGGTCCTGACAGATGGTTTCTGACTGTCTGAGACCAAATCCCCCACTCATATGTTTTCCGGACCTCTTCCGTTACGGTGGGATGAAGTCACAAGAACGGACCTCTTAGGGTCCCTACCCCCTCGGACCACCCGACGGCAGATACCCCAACGTGTCTCAGCCTGTGCTGACTTCACTGAATCGTCGTCGTCGTCGTATGTTTCCGGGTGGGGGAACCGAGTTCCTCCCTGACCGAGATACTTTGTTAGACACGAGGTCACACGAGGTACCCTAGTCCAACTTCGGTCTGGGGTGTCGAACGACCCAGAAGGGGACGGGACACACGGAGGGAGTGAGGAGAGGGGGACTCTTATGTCGGGTCATTTCTGAGGTAGAGTCTCAAGACGAAGATCCCTCGTATTAGGGTTTGTTACTACAAACGTAAAATAAGATCAAACCGAATTAAATTAGGTAGTCCCTTTTTTACTAGATAAATCAGTTGGAAGATACAACGATCAAGACCCGGTCCTAGAAACCTTCTAAATTATTTTTTCCAGAATAGTTGGGTACATGTCTAGAAAGTCGTCGTAGAATAAAATCTACTGAACATCACATCAGAGAAAAGTAAGACCTCCACTAGGTCCTTCAAGTTGTAAAGACGTAAAAGGTTGCACTTGGAGGGTCCGTCGGAGGAGACACATGTAGAGTGAGGGGTCAAGAACCCAGTGGTTTGAATAAAAGGGGTTATACCAGTGAAAACACGTAAAAGACTCAACATTTAATCCTGAGTACTATTTTTACCTCGTCTTATAAAACTTAGACCTAAAAGGTCCGTTTAGGTCCAATACGACAGTACTACTCGAGACGAGGAGTCACGTCTGTTCGATAACTACTTACCCGAGTCCACCCCCAGGGGATTTCTTCACTACCCACAGGTCAAGACCCCGTCTTCATACCCCGACTAAAGAACCCCTCGACCCAGAAAACCCAGGGGGATAGACGTCCTTGACTTTGGTCTAACAAACCCACCTTCAATGTGTAACCTTTTCTTCACCCAAATCTCGTACCATATCACCGCTCCAGTACCCTGGGAATTCCTCCAACACAATCGATACACTTGTCATAGTTGATGAATTAGAAGAACTCGAGGCCAGGAAGAGACATTCTTACCCGTACTACTGTCATGGATTGAGTCACCCAGTAACCCTTCTACTTTACACTATTACACAAGTTTAATAAAAGGTCGTTTATGGTTCTTTTACAAGGGTAATAATATTCCGTATGGGTCCGTACAACTCGTAGTCGGGACGGTGAACCATTCCCGATGGGACTACTGAGAGTCTCGAAAACAAAAGGTGATTAAAGAATATGACCAGGAACACTCCAGACATTTACCCTTAGTGTCTAGAACCCCTCTAGAGTGTATGATATTTAGACTGGTAGTGATGGTCGGAAAGGTTCCCGTCCGTACCGAATCTACCACATCCATCCTTACTCATCTCTACCCCTTGTGGAGGTTCGGTTGGCTCTTCGTCAGTCCAAATCTTTGACCTCTCCTGCTCCTTCTAACCGTGGAACCCCATTGTTTACCCCAGTGTGCCAGACCCCAGTCTAGGATCAGGTGGGAAGAGGGATTGAGACCATTGAACCTGTTGAGTGTCTACAAAAGACTCGGAGACAAAAGATGACATTCTATCCCATTATACCTGGGACGTCTATTCTTAGATACGACGATATTTATTCTGTGGGCTACAATCATCTAAGTACCATCACTCGGTGACGACACAAAGACCCAGTTTGAGAGATGCGACCAAAACAGGAGTCGGTATGAAGAGGGACAGGTCGGGGTGTACGACGAGTGTTTCGGGAACTAGGACTTACTGCTTCGATACTTCAAGGGAGGTACCACCCAACCTCCTACTCCTAGGTCAAATGTCTCTTACCCGGAACGAAACACAGAGACTTCGGACAACTCGGGTGTACCGGGTGGCGGACCCCCAACCGTAACGGCTGTCACTAGTGTAAGGGACACGTAAGGAGGTATCGGTCGGGTCGTCCCCTTTTCGGGACACCTTACGTCCGTCTGTGAGTCGGAACGAAAGAACGGGACTCCCGACTCGTCGACGAGAGGTTAATTCGTAGGACCAAGTCTGCTCCGGTGACTGGGACTCAAGTGGATGTATTTATATGGAGAAGTCCTTACGACCCCTGAAGTGTGTCCGGAGTGTACCAAAGAGAACCTCGACGACTCAAAGTCTTCGAAAGAGACTAGGGTGTCACCATCGTGGCCCACGACCTCATGACCGACACGGGAGGCTCGACTTTCCCGTATGTCACAAAGGGGTAATCAATTTGACACCGACCGGTACCCCCTTAGAAGGAGTGACTCCTCACCCAATAGAAGACCTTTCGACAGTACTGAAACAGGAAAGGTTGAACGAAGAAGTGAGAGTCATAGGTCTCCGGGGACAGGGACTAGACTCAAGGCAATGTGGTTCCCAGTCTTTTAATACCAGGTACCCGGTTTACACCGGGTGGTGGAAAAAAAAAAAAAAAGTAATTCTTAATCACGAAATGTCTCACTTCATTCGGTCTTTCTTTTTGTGGTTATGTCATATGATTGTGTATATATACCTTAAATCTTTCTACCGTTACTGCTGGGACATACGTTCTGTCGTTTTTTCTGTGTCTACACATATTACCTGAAAACCTGAGTCTCCCTCTCCCTCTCCCACCCTACTTAACCCTCTTACCGTAAGATTGTACATATGATAGTACATTCTTAGCTTAGCGGTCAGTTACAGACTGCGTCCTATATCGTACGAACCCCGACCACGTACCCCTACTGGGTCTCTCTACAATACCCCTCCCTCCACCCTCCCCCCAAGTACTAACCCTTGCGTACATTCTTAATTTCTAAAATTTTAATTTTTTTATTTAATTTTTTTTCTTAATCACGAAATAAAGAAACATTTTAATAAATAATTTTTATAAAACTAGTTACAAACGTAAAAGAATAGTAGTACATTACGTGTTATGGTCCTTTCATATAGGAGTTCCGGAACTTACCAAAAATATGAGGAAAGGTTTTTAAACCTAGTTAAAGGTGGTAAAATAAGAAGTTCTAAAGTTTACGGTACTTTTTAGGGGTACTCAAAGAAATTACGGTGGTGGACCAAAAATTTTATTTCAAAATAATCTTGTACTGACACGGGCAAACACATGTTTAACAGATACCGACGAAAGGATGATACGGTCGTCTCGTCTCATCAACATTGTCTATGGTATACCGACATTTTGGATTTGTAACTGTCAGATAAAGAAATGTCTTTTATAAACGGATGGAGAAGGGATATCATAGATCCGTCTGATCATGGTCTAGGATACGACCGTGACCAACCTCTACCTTAACCAAGTCCCTCACTTACTCAGTCTTGAAGGGAAGTCTGTTTTTTCAGGGAAGAGGACCCTTTATAGTATTTGTAGACTGTCTCCGTAGGGGTTCCAACACATTGTGTCCAAAAGGTTCCGTACAAGATGTCTTGAAATCAAGATATTCTCCGGGGGTCTGTCTTCCAAATCTCCAGTTTCTACAAACTCTTTGTGTTAGGAATTTAATTGTAGAAGAATTTCTCCATGTTACATAGTCGACTCAAGTCAAGTCAGAAGTCAGGACAGACTGAGAACCGATGGGGTACCTGACATCGTACGGTCCGGAGGGACAGGTAGTCGTTAAGGGCCTCAAATGAGTTTAAGTAGAGGTAACTCAGCCACTACGGTAAGTTGGTAGAGTAGGAGACAACATGGGAAGAGGAAGGAAGTTAGAAAGGGTCGTAGTCCCAGAAAAGTTTACTCAGTCGAAAAACGTAGTCCATCGGTTTCATAACCTCGAAGTCGAAGTTATAGTCAGGAAGGTTACTTATAAGTCCTTACTAAAGGAAATCTTACTTGACCAACCTAGAGGAACGTCAGGTTCCCTGAGAGTTCTCAGAAGAGGTTGTGGTATCAAGCTTTCGTAGTTAAGAAGTCACGAGTCAAAAGAAATATCAGGTTGAGAGTATAGGTATGTACTGATGACCTTTTTACTATCGGAAATGATCTGTCTGGAAACAACCGTTTCATTACAGAGACGAAAACTTATACGAGGGATCCAACCAGTATTGAAAAGAAGGTTCCTCATTCGCAGAAAATTAAAGTACCGACGTCAGTGGTAGACGTCACTAAAACCTCGGGTTTTTTCATTTTAGACGGTGACAAAGGTGACAACGAGGTAGATAAACGGGACTTCACTACCCTGGTCTACGGTACTAGAATCAAAAGACTTACAACTCAAAATTTGGTTGAAAAAGTGAGAGGAGAAAGTGAAAGTAGTTCTCCGAGAAATCAAGAAGAAGTGAAAGACGGTATTCCCACGACAGTAGACGTATAGACTTCAATAACTATAAAGAGGGTCGATAGAACTAAGGTCGAACAAGAAGTAAATCGGATCGCAAAGAGTACTACATGAGACATATATTCAATTTATTCGTCGGAACTACATATGATCATATAATTTCCGATACTCCTTAGGATACCCACTGTCAGGATAAATGAAATAAGATGGTACATAGAGATTACCTTTGACCAGTCTCTTATATAAAATATACACATGGGGTTAATATCGGTATCTTAGATCTTTGTCTAAACCCTTTGTTACCAACTTCTCCTTTTCAGTTGAAGTATCTAAACCCTTTAATAAATAAACAATTAAGGTCGTCGGAGAGTAGAGTGAGATCTTTTCCCACCTTTCTTGTAACCACATCGGAAATGACTATGATTTAGTGAAAACACCCACAACGTCTTAGACCCCACAGGTCTCAAATCCCTCCCCGTATTTGTAGTCGTAATACCTACTACTCCAATTTACTGTCTTTCTTTAGTAAAACGTAGTCTTTAGTAAACCCCGGAAGAACGAGGAGTAGAGAGCGTATGACCCGGTTTCAGTCATGGTAGGTGTCCCTTCTTCGGACGGACACAGTCTAATAGAGTATAAGGTCCACACCTCTTCGTACCCGTAGACCTCCCGTCCGTCGGGGTGGTCTCTAGAGTCTCATACCGGACTCGGTGTGTGTACACGTCGGTAAGAATGGGTAGAGGGGTCGAGTGTCTGATCGTCCTCACTGATCCTTACCCCTCCTTATAAGTGTAGACTCACCATGAAGACCGACCTCAAATCGCAACCTCAAGGATGAAACCCGGTTCCTATGTCTCAGGGAGTTCCTCGAATGTAGATCACCCTCTCCTTCTGGGTATTCCGTGACGTCGTAAGGTAGTACCGACGGTCTGGGACTACACACTACGAAAGGTCCTCTGGACAATTCTAGGACTCAGTCATTTTACTCTTCGGTGGAAGAGTCTTCCGTCTCTCTCACCCTGGTTCCATCCTTTTACTGTCTTTGTATGACTTTGTAAGTTTGTTCCAGACCTCTTCCTTAAAATCAAGTTAAGTTCTGAAACCTCACTCTGGAACAGAGAATCCTACAATCTACATTCGATGTCCAAATACGTCATCTTTTAATTGTTTAGACGTCTCGTCTTAATTTAGGTGAGTCTTTTTCTTGTCTTGTGGATTGTTCATTAAGATTTGTAGACTTACTTCGTCGTTAACAACTAGACTAGTCTTGTCTTTCTGAAAAATTTCCCTTTTATTAATTTACTACCTTCCCGACACCCTCGAACCGGTACAGGGTGAGACGGCTACCCATACTTGTAACGACACTGTAAAGACGTACGGTGTACTCGGAGGTCTTACGACAATGGAAAACTGGTCTACCACAGTAAAGAGCTTTAGACAGATTCCCTTACTAGTCTTCACCTCTTCTTTTTCGAAATACTTGTTTCTATAAGTACGTTATATTAAATATTATGACTTTGTTACCTTCGGTAGATTTACAAGTTGTTCCACCCATCATCTAACTGGGGGGAGTATGTTATCTCATAAAATGTCTTACATTTTGCTATGAATGTTTCCACAAAAAATCATTATTTTAAGAAAACTATGTCTTAATTTACTTTTTACGTATTCACAAACATCTCTTAATAGAAATGGTGAATATATACACATACTACAAAATTACAATGTTTATATACACATACGTACCACCCTACTACTCATTAAAATTCCAAAAAAAGATCATACGTAAAAGGTCTAAAAGATGTTACTAGTATATGGTATAAAAATTAGTCGAATAAACTCGGTGAAATCGTAAGGTCTCTTCCCTTTCTTGTAATCGGACCTCATTAACCTTCTACGAAGGACTCTCTCGTCTTGCGATTCTCTCCGAGAGACACTTTACGGGTCGCGATGACAATCGCCATCTAGTCCATCCGAATGAGAAGGGTGAACTGTCGACCCCTCAGATTCTGGACACCCATGCCAGAGTGAGTTCCAGTGAAGACCTTAATCGTCAGTCCTACTCTTGGGTGGCGGGTTAAGGTCCGTGCACCCAAAAAGTAATCCGGGTCGACGGACCATTATCCTCCTCGGACACCCGTAGACGAGTAATAGAGAGTCGGGAGCGGGACACTAATAGTCTTCACTTAAAAAATAGAGCATACTGAGAAGCCTTCGCTCGGACCCGGTCGACGGGGACCGGTCCGACGGAACGAGTGAGCGTAGAGACTTTACCTCTACGTCAAACCTCGACAGTCGGAAACCCCCACGTGAGGAGACCCAAGTGACTCTGACAGTGGAGGTCAAATCACTTGTGTCTTGTCCATTGTACGAGACGGACAGTCGTCACAGGGTTCGAACCCCCTGAGACGTCCGGACTTCCCAGAAGGTTTTCGTCAATGGTAAACTCGTTGTGAATTACTCTTGTACGTCAGACTCAAGAAACGTCCAAAGGACCCCTTTTCGTCGTCGTCTCCGACCATGGTCCTTCGTCTTACACCTCACTTTGTCGGATGTCTCTTTCTCACCACTGAGTCACAGCTCTTGTCCTTGAAGTCACAGTCTGTCTGAACCGAAACTCAGAATGGAGTCGGAGGGTCGACTCCAAGGAACTGGTTCAGTGACTTAGAGTCGGAGTTAAAAGGAGTAGACAGTCCACCCGTACTACTATGGTTGAAGTGTCCCTAATAATTTGTTAGACCGTTACTACAAGGTATGTACACAATAATACTGATTACTGTTACTACTAAAATTTTATTTGAACTGATAAATGGAAATTTAAGGGTTCACCGTAATCACCATTTCTTGGGCGGACGATTACGTCCTCTGTATTCTCTAAGTCCAAGCTAGGGATACTCTCTCAGTTAAGGATCCGTCTAACTATTCTTCAGGTCCCCAGGGGTTCCTCTCGCCCCAGACCTTAAGAGTTACTCCTTCTTTCCTGTTTGCAAAAGAAGGGAGATGTAAGAATCCTAATATATTGTTATTACATAGGACGAACTCCTGTCAGAGACCTTTTTTGGAAGACCGATTAGGACAATAGAATTTTACATTTAATACCCTTATCCAGATCACTACAGAAATGTTGGAGGTCTGTAAGGAAACTAAGTAACATTATTGATTAACCTCTCATATATTGAGGTGACGATTGTGATCGTTCCCCCATGAGAAAGACGGGGGAAGACTACAGATACAGCCTTCGAAAGAGATAGGGAAAATATGAAATTATTTTGAGATAACGTGTTTTCGAGACTCACTAGTTCGGAGCAGAGACCGGGGTCTAACTTAAGAAGAGGAGGCCTCCGGTTCTTAGGGCTACAGAAAAGTACCAAGTCGTTGTTGGAAAGTAGAACCCCCGAGTAGGTCCTAAGAAGTCCTGTTCCATTCCTACGAACCTCGAGATCGAGAAACAAGAGGATCGCTTGTACAAAAGACGACATGAAATGATTGAGATGCCACACGAACACACTAACTTACTGTGCGGGAAGTGCTTCGTTCACTCCTCGGGACGAGACGCCAAGGCGCCACTGGAGTATACAGAATACCGTCTTTGGACAGCCCCCAAATATGTCTGAACGGTTACGGTTCTCCGTGGGTTGCAGACGAAACCCCTGGTTGGTCTTTACCCTTTTCGCACACCTGACTTGAGAGGAAAGAACCAGTTTGAAAAGTCAGAGAAACTGGTAAAGTATTGAGGAACCCTTAATCTTCATGATAGGATTAGACAACCTAGTATCTGAAAGTCCCCTGAACACTAGATACGACAATGACACAAGATACTAAATCCAGGTTTTGAATCTAACCATCAGTCCTTCGCGGATTGGAGAGATCCTTAGCTTTCAAGTCTTCAATCTCGAGATCGATGTTCTCGTAGAGACTCCAATTTCCAATGAGTCTAACCTTGACGTTACCAAAAAAAAAAAGGGGGAGGAAACCATCGTGACCGAGAATCACCTGGTCTCCTACGAGAATATGACCACACCACTACGAACCTTCCTTGTAGAGTCAAAGTACAAGTATAGCCAGAATAACACCAGTCCTCATATGAGTCCCAGCACGTATCCGTGAGTCCACTGTTTACAAAGGGGGTCGTCAGAATCGAACCCTTCGTAAGACCTTCCAATGAGATTAACGTAGGGCCCACCGTAGTCTCCGTTCGTTCCAAAATTACCACTCCTCGACCTGCAGTCAGTCCCTTCGGTAGTCCAGATGGGGACCTCGAAGGGGGGTGAGGGGAAGAGTTACCATCTTGGACCTCCCTACTCATGCCGTGGACGCAGTCATTTCCTGTCTGATTCAGGCTCGTCCTTTCTTTTCGAAACCACATTTCAGACAGATGTTTGGGTAGATCTCGTTCCTCCCTACGGGGGCCATCTTTCTACCGTGACCAGCGAAAAAAAGAGAGAATGTCTATCCTCGATTGTTAATGTCGGAGTGAGGAAATTTGACATAGGACTTTTTGCCTATCTAAAATAGGGGTCCCGAATTTCTTCTGTGTGGACCAGAAGGATACACTATGACGTGCCGGTGCCATGGGTGACCTCCTACCGTTTACTATCGACCAATCTCCCAGAGAATTCATATTATGACAAAATGTTAATCTGGCCAAGACATCTTTTGTTCCCTTTACCCACCTTCGTCGTATATATAACGGGAAAAAGAGAGACCCTTTATACGGTCCGAATACAGGATTCCCATATCTAAACCCACGCTGTGGAAGTCGAGGGAGGACAGGAGGACGAAACGGGAACATGGTCCCCGAGGTTTGACCCGTTTGACCTTCAGTCTCTTACGGGGGTTCTTCCCAACGGAACCAGAGTCACTTTTGGGTCTGACTCTAAGTTTGACGGGTTCATCTCCAGGTTTGTGAGGACAGAGTCATGCTGGAGTCTGATGAGACCAAAGTTATCTTTGAGTCTGGTAGCTTCATTCTCTACTCTACCTCCTGTCCTTTGTTTCTCTATTTCATTTCGTCCAAAGAGGTTTGATAAAAACCCTAGTATACACGTCTCGTCGGTCTCTCTGACTCCTTGTCGGTGTGAACGGAGAAGTACTTCGTGGGTGACCCTCTTTAATAGTCAGATACTCTCAATTATTCGGAAAAAGAATAGTTCTTTATGTTTCTTAGTTCGTCCTAGACCCTCTGATAAATCCCCTGGGTCTTTTTATATAATCTCGAAAATTTCCACAATGAGACGAAATACTGGAATAAACCTTCCTGGTTGTAAGTTTTTTGCTTCTAGTACCGTAGGTCAGGGTAGTGAAGTACCCTTTATCTATCCTTTGTCACCTTTGTCACAGTCTGAAATAAAACCCCCCGAGGTTTTAGTGACGTCTACTACTGACGTCGGTACTTTAATTTTCTGCGAATGAGGAACCTTCCTTTCAATACTCGTTGGATCTATCGTATAAGTTTTCGTCTCTGTAATGAAACGGCTGATTCTAAGCAGATCAGTTCCGATACCAAAAAGGACACCAGTACATACCTACAATCTCAACCTGACACTTCTTCCGACTCACGACTTCTTAACTACGAAAACTTGACACCACAACCTCTTCTGAGAACTCTCAGGGAACCTGACGTTCCTCTAGGTTGGTCAGGCAGACTTGCTCTATTCGGGACCCTAAAGAAACCTTCCTTACTACGATTTCGACTTTGAGGTAATGAAACCGGTGGAGTACACTTCTCAACTGAGTAACCTTTTCTGAGACTACGACCCTCCCTAACCCCCGTCCTCTTCTTCCCCTGCTGTCTCCTACTCTACCGACCTACCGTAGTGCCTGAACTATCTGCACTCAGACTCACTTGAGACCCTCAACCACTACCTGTGTCTCCGGGCCACACGACCCTAAGTACCCCAGCGTTTCTCAGCCTGTGCTGACTCGCCGACTTGACTTAACTACATATAGAACCCTGTTTGCGACTGAGGGCTGAGTCTTTCCGTAAAACCCTTTTCGCCAACGAATACCTTTACTTACCGAACCATTACTTAGTCGTCCCTTCTCCCTCCTGTTCTATCGGTGGGAGGGGTGACCCTTAGTCCACAGAGGTTGATATCTTGGTCTGACCCTGATGTTATGACGATTTCCTTCTACCCTAGTCTGTAAAACAGTCTACATAAGAACTTCCTGAGTCCGTCCACACACGATTCGGAAATTTGATACCGTTTAACCGTATCTTGTCCTCTTCTTTCGAGGACCATTTAAGGATTTCTCTGACTCTCTTCGGGAAACGTCTAAGTGACTCTAACTAGGGTTTTCACTTCTCCCTTTTCACTAGAATTTTCTATCTAAAGAGTGAGTCAGTCGAGGTCTATAGGTGACATTCGATAATTTTACCCACATACCTGGTTTAGTCAGAAATCTATGGTCAGACAATGTTGACCGAGTCTGTCATCCCTTATACTTCCTTTCTTTCTTTCCGTCTTTTTCTGTTTCCTTATCCGTCTTCGGGAGTGTCACCGAATTCTTGGTAAGAATTTTTCGGACTCTTTTTGCAGGTCTCCCTGGATCCACTTTTCCCTACCCGAACGATAATGACACCTTTCCTCCCCGTGGAGTTCGCCCTAACGGGAGTCCGTAGATTCGGCGGGGCCGAGGTACAGAGCAGACGTTTCCTGGTGTGACCTTCTCTCTGACGGAGGTCTCCGTGTCCAAAGTCCCCAGCCTGAGAGTCCTGTTAGTCCTGACTTCCACGGGCCCCCAGGGGTGTGTTCGAGGGTAGGGTTAATGTGAACTCCTTGGGGTCTACAATTATTGACACCCCCCGGTTAGGCAGCTAAAGGAAAATCTGTGGTCACGTTGAATGAGACACGAATGACTTCGGGGACCGGGTGAAAGAAGGAAACAGTTCGAGTTTCTGGGTGTGAATAAAGGTGTCTTCTTCGTCATTGGTGACTTTGGACTCCAATTCCTTCCCAATTTTGGGTAGTAGGTTTTAAATTTCCTCGTCCCTGATAATTAAGGGACATTGTCAGGTACGTTGTGAGGATAAAACCCATATTTCTTTAGTTTACCATTTACCTCTGATCAAGTTCTAAATGTTTATTATTTACTCCGACATCAAGGAAATGTGGGGTACCACGGATTAGGAATATGAGATAACAGACTTTAAGGACTTGTTCGGTTTATAAAGAGTCATTAGGGAAATTTTCTACGGAAGATAAGACACGGAAACCGTCTCCTTTCAGTTAAAGGTAAACGGAAACTCCTGGGATGCGTCGGTCGAAGAGTCAATTGGACCTGTCAAAACGGGGTCCCTAAAACACTGTCAGGAGTGAATAAACCTGTTTCAAACAGTGTCCCAAATGTTTTGAAATTATTGAGGGTTCGTCACCACAATGTTATACATCTACTATAAAACGAGACACGACTCTGTCTCCTTCGAACAAGTACTTGGAGTCTAAAGAATTTGAAAGACCGTCCTACACAAATGTTCCGCAGTTCTCTTTTCCGAGTCGACACATTTGTTAGACAAGCCATAGACCCGGATTAGTAGAGTCTTCCCTGATCCCGGTATCCGGGGTTCTCTTAATTTGGATATTATTTAGTAGGGAATGGATACTAAAATTCCGTTAACTTTCCTAAAATGCCTTAGTACCCGGTGACAACGTAAACCTAAGACCCAATACCCCTTGAACGAGTCGGAAATATATTTGAATATCGACTTTGAGTAGTGGTCTACTAGTTGTGGTTTTAGTCTAACTAATAGAATAAACGTCGGTTTTTACCTCTTCGAGATATGTCAGTCGTTTTTGTTCTGTCTCTCGACTGACACCGAGTCTAGTACTTGAGGAAAAACGGTTTAAGTCTGAATATAACTTCTTTCATCCCTTTTGGTGATCTGGTAAGTCCATACTGGATTTAGTTTAGGGAATACTAATATGTCACCTTCACTCTTTATCTAAATTTCCTGATCTAGACTATCTATCTCACGGACTACTTGATACCTGACTCCAAGCACTGTAACATGTCCTCTGTCCCTAGTTCTGATAGGGGTACCTTTTCTTTACATTTTTTCGTTTTACCGACAGACCCCTCCCGAATGTTTTCTGACGTTTTGCTTCTCTTCACTTTTCGTTTCCTCTTTTCCTTTCTATATTCGTAGACTTACGTCTCAAGGTTTCTTATCGTTCTTCTCTATTTTTTCAGAAGGAATCGTTAGTTACGTTCAAGTCAAGTCAAGTCAGCGAGTCAACACAGGCTGAGAAACGCTGGCGTACTTAACGTCGTGGGGTTCGGAGGGACAGGTAGTGGTTGAGGGCCTCAAGTGAGTCTCAGCGCAGGTAGCTCAGTCACTACGGTAGGTCGGTAGAGGAGGAGTCAGCAGGGGAAGAGGAGGACGGGAGTTAGGGAGGGTCGTAGTTTCAGAAGAGGTCACTCAGTTGAGATTCGTACTCCACCGGTTTCATGACCTCAAAGTCGAAATCGTAGTAAGGAAGGTTTCTTTAGGGTCCCGACTAGAGGAAATCTTACCTGACTAACCTAGAGGAACGTCAGGTTCCCTGAGAGTTCTCAGAAGAGGTTGTGGTGTCAAGTTTCGTAGTTAAGAAGCCACGAGTCGGAAGAAGTGTCAGGTTGAGAGTGCAGGTATGTACTAGTGTCCTTTTTGGTATCGGAACTGATCTGCCTGGAATCAGTCGTTTCATTACAGAGACGAAAACTTATACGATAGATCCAACCAGTATTGGAAAGAAGGTTCCTCAGTCACAGAAAATTAAAGTACCGACGTTAGTGGTAGACGTCACTAAAACCTCGGGGGGTTTTATTTCAGACTGTGACAAAGGTGACAAAGAGGTAGATAAAGGGTACCTCACTACCCTGGCCCACGGTACTAGAAGTAAAAGACTTACAACTCGAAATTCGATTGAAAAAGTGAGAGGACAAAATGAAAGGAGTTCTCCGAAAATCAAGGAGAAGTGAAAGACGGTATTCCCACCACAGTAGACGTATAGACTCCACTGACTATAAAGAGGGTCGTTAGAACTAAGGTCGAACACAAAGAAGGTCAGGTCGCAAAGAGTACTACATGAGACGTATCTTCAATTTATTCGTCTCACTGTCATATGTCGGAACTGTATGAGGAAAAGGATAAACCTTGGTCAGACAACAAGGTACAGGTCAAGCTGGACAACGAAGGACCGGACGTATGTCTAAAGAATTCTCCGTGCAGTCCACCAGACCATAAGGATAGAGAAAGTCTTAAAAGGTGTCAAATAACACTAGGTGTGTCAGTTTCCGAAACCGTATCAGTTATTTCGTCTTTATCTACAAAAAGACCTTGAGAGAACGAAAAAGGTACTAGGTCGCCTACAACCGTTAAACTAGAGACCAAGGAGACGGAAAAGATTTTGGTCCAACTTGTAGTCCCTCAAGTGCCAAGTACATAACGACTTCGGACCGAACCTCTTAAAACTCGTAATGAAATGATCACACACTCTACTCACGTTAACACGCCATCAGACTCGTAAGAAACCGTAAAAGAAAGAAACCTTAACCTTACTTTTGACTTTCTGTCTTACCCTTTCTGATCTCTAGAGAAGTTCTTTTAATCTCTATGGTTCCCTTGTAAAGTATATTTCTACTTCCTGTCTTTACCATACCTGACAGCCCTCGGTGCAATCCGTGATGATTGCTTTACCTCCGTGCCGGGGTTGGGGGTGAGGAGTAGAGTGTCCGTGCCAGGGTCCTACTTCCTCTATCCGGAACACTAAGACTGAACAAGAAAGGAAAGAAGTCAACTCAACCGACCTTTCTTACAATTCCACGAACTCTCCTCGTACTCTTCCGTGTTTCGAAAGATGTCAACACGGGGCTTTTATTAGATATTTTATTGGTAATTGTAAACACGTTCCTAGAAACGTTTATTACAGGGTCCTATTCGTGTATCCGGTGTCGAACTCCGGTACCCTTCCTAATAATAGACTCTGGACGAACACTCCCCTTACAAATACCGTTTTCTCCAAACCACTCAAATTCCAAATCCTAATTAATTCTTATCGATCTTCGGAAAAATCCTCTGTTACTAGAATTCTCCGATCCCCGTTTGTCCTAGATCTTTCTATTCTTTATTTGACTCCGTACACCGTACTCAATGTTACATTAGTGTTCAATTCATATCCTGTGTATTCTTTCTCTTTCTTCTATTATCTATCAATTCGGTCAAGACTCTCTTAGTCGACTTCGTCCTTGAGACAAACATCCCGTTGTTACTATTTAGACCGACCCCCTTTGACCCTCACAGTTTGGAGACTACATTACGAGAAGAGTTTCATACTTTCTTTTGGACTTCGACTTTATTTGTACGTCAGGGTATGAAGCTCAGTCTCCGATGTAGTTCTACATCAGACCATGACACTCAGTCTCCGATGTAGTAACAGGTCGTCTACATCAGGACATGATACTCAGCCTTCGATGTAGTAGCGATTGTGTCAGACAGAAAAGTCCAAGTTAGGGACCGACGACCTCGACCTGAGGTCGTTACCTGGATTGTCTTCGTCTTCTATAATTTTTCTCCACCGTTCTTATATGTCTTCTTGACATGTTTTTTCTAGAAGTACTGGGTCTATTAGTGTTGCCACATTAGTGAGTGCATCTCGGTCTGTAGGATCTTACACTTCAGTTCACCCGGAATCTTTCGTGGTGATGTTTGTTTCGATCACCTCCACAACCTTAAGGTCAACTCGACAAAGTCTAGGACTTTCTACTACGACACTTTCACGACGTGAGTTATACGGTCGTTTAAACCTTTTGAGTCGTCACCGGTGTCCTGACCTTTTCCAGTCAAAAGTAAGGTTAGGGTTTCTTTCCGTTACGGTTTCTTGCGAGTTTGATGGCGTGTTAACGTGAGTAGAGTGTTCGATCTTTTCATTACGAGTTTTAAGAGGTTCGTTCCGAAGTCGTTGTACACTTGACACTTGAAGGTCTACAAGTTCGACCAAAATCTTTTCCGTCTCCTTGGTCTCTAGTTTAACGGTTGTAGGTGACCTAGTACCTTTTTCGTTCTCTCAAGGTCTTTTTGTAGATAAAGACGAAATAACTGATACGGTTTCGGAAACTGACACACCTAGTGTTATTTGACACCTTTTAAGAAGTTCTCTACCCTTATGGTCCGGTGGACTGGACGGAGAACTCTTTGGATATACGTCCAGTCCTTCGTTGTCAATCTTGACCTGTACCTTGTTGTCTGACCAAGGTTTATCCTTTTCCTCATACAGTTCCGACATATAACAGTGGGACGAATAAATTGAAGATACGTCTCATGTAGTACTCTTTGCGACCTGACCTTCTTTGTGTTCGACCTTAGTTCTAACGGTCCTTTTTATAGTTATTGGAGTCTATACGTCTACTATGGTGAGAATACCTTCTTTCACTTTTCCTCGATTTTTCGGAGAACTACTTTCACTTTCTCCTTTCACTTTTTCAACCGAATTTTGAGTCGTAAGTCTTTTACTTCTAGTACTGTAGACCAGGGTAGTGCAGCACCCTTTATCTACCCCTTTGTCACCTTTGTCACAGTCTGCAATAAAAACCCCCGAGGTTTTAGTGACGTTTACCACTGACGTCGGTACTTTAATTTTCTACGAATGAAGAACCTTCCTTTCAATACTGGTTCGATCTATCGTATTAGTTTTCGTCTCTCTAATGAAACGACTGATTCCAGACAGATCAGTTCCGATACCAAAAAGGACACCAGTACACACTTACACTCTCAACCTGACACTTCTTTCGACTCGGGACTTCTTAACTACGAAATCTTGACACCACAACCTCTTCTGAGAACTCTCAGGGAACCTGACGTTCCTCTAGGTTGGTCAGTTAAGACTTCCTCTAGTCAGTACCTACAAGAAACCTACTTTACTACGACTTCGACTTTGAGGTCATGAATGAAACCGGTGGAGTACTCTTCTCAACTGAGTAACCTTTTCTGACAACGACCCTCCCTGACCCCCGTCCTCCTTTTCCCCTACTGTCTCCTACTCTACCGACCTACCGTAGTGGCTGAGTTACCTACACTCAAACACACTTGAGACCCTCAACCACTACTTGTCCCTCCGGACCTCACGACGTTAAGGACCCCAACGTTTCTCAACCTGTGTTGATTCACTGACTTGACTTGATTATCAACTCCAAGTCGACCGGGTTTGACTGTTTGACTAAACCAGAGGTCTATCAGTTTTCCGCAAATTCCAAGAAGTCTGACGAGAGGATCTTCGAGGGCGAAACTCGAACGGGTGTCCCAGTCTTAAATTAAACAAACAGTGACTTTCTTTCCCATACCGGAACCCTCAAAACTGTGTTACGGATCCCGGAGTGGTCGTTGAGTAACGAATAGATTCGTCTCTTAATCTACATTAAAGTGTGACCACCGGGGTGATAGATTCTCATTAACCCCGTTCCGAATAATTGTGGACTTCGAAATTTTTATTAATTACCTACTTTGGAATGACACGACTAAAGAGTACTACACTTACCTTAGAATTTGAGATCCCAATTATAAACCTACTGTCTGTCATCCGAAGAATTTATAGTCAGTAACAACAATCTTCCTGGTCATTGATCCGAATTTCAGACACCCTTAAATTTAGGACGGTGAAAGGAAGGACTCTTCCTTTTACTTTGTGAACTAGTGTTAACAAGGTTTAAAGATTCAAATTTGATACGTCGAGCCCTTCTAGATTACTTATGGGGAAATCTGTTAGGACAGTACCTTTATTAATGTCTACCGTCAAGAAAAAAAGCCCTGCCTTTCGTATTTCGTCCAATACGGCACCACTGACGACTTGTCCAAAATCTTCGTTTTAGAGAGGGGGTCCCTTGGTCACAAGTCAATCACCTCGAACACCGAGACTGGGCTCGAGATCTCAATTCGTTTCCAGTCACTCATTTATAGATGTGACTAAGGTTCATACGAATAAACTGAAATGTACGAGTACGACTTTATACCTTTCTTTCAAATTTTGTCGTTGTCCTCTTGGACAACTTGTAAAGTCTCCCTAACTCTGAAAATTGACGATATATAACAGGATTTCTTCATCGACAATACGTAACGTTTCCTGCGTTATCCCTACCCTCATTTCATCGACTTCTATTAGTCGACCGGTTGACAGTTCGGTCTTTTCACCGTGAAAATACTTTAGGGAAGTGATGTCTGCGGAAACTAGACCTGTCCAGGACACCTTGTCCTTTTTGGTGTTATATGACTCCTTCTTAATCTTTCTATACTCTTTTCTCCTCGTTTCTAATGACTATTTCCTACCAATGTCAGGCTCCTACCTGCTAATTATTAAGGACTTTTACGAGTTTCCTTTTAAGAATTCCCAAATGTGGTCTCAAAAGTAAACCCACGTCTCTCATGAATGGTCTACCGAAGAGTAAACAAACTTCTATTTTTACATAATTTTTGAAATTTCTTATAATAGTTTTCCACACTCCAAACAGTCTTTGTATTGGGTTCTGACCTTTCGATCGTTTTAGACCTAATGTTGCTTCACCTTTCATAGGACCTCTCCTGACCCTTTAACTAAAATGAGTATACGGTTTTCGATTACCCATAAGAACGAATGTTAAAACCCACCTATGAAAATGACCTACCTAACTCCGAAAAGGGACAACATCACTTGTCCGATTCCTCCAATATTTCTAAAATTAGGTACTTTAATAGGGGTACAAACCCGACGGTGCCTCGGAAGTCTCACTGTTACCGAGACGGAAATTTCGACGACATTGAGTCCCCCATAGATTTCGAGATCCTTATCTTATAGTGAATGTGACAAGGACCTCTGGGGTTAGGAATCAAGTCAAGTCAAGTCAGCGAGTCAGCACAGGCTGAGAAACTCTGGGGTACTCAACGTCGTGTGCTCCGGAGGGACAGGTAGTGGTAGAGGACCTCAAGTGGGTCTGAGTGCAGGTAGCTCAGGCACTACGGTAGGTCGGTAGAGTAGGACCCAGCAGGGGAAGAGGAGGACGGGGGTTAGAGAGGGTCGTAGTCTCAGAAAAGGTTACTCAGTTGAGAAGCGTACTCCACCGGTTTCATGACCTCGAAGTCGAAATCGTAGTAAGGAAGGTTTCTTTAGGGTCCCAACTAGAGGAAGTCTTACCTAACCAACTACGATCATTTAACGGTTAGGAGTCCTTTCTAACTTTTCCGATTACTGTAATAGTTTTCTATAGACACGTTTAATTGAGTTCTCTACGTCCTGTTAACCTAATTTCAAGATGGGTATCGAAATTACTCCCGATCCTGACGGAGGTTTTTCCTCCCTGACAGGGAGAAACTTACATAAATACCTTCCGGAAAGAATACGTGTCTGTAACAATATCTGGGACTACGGAACTGTAATTGAGTAATACGTTGAGTCGAGAGTCGAAAAGTTGTCCGTAATTACCTTGAGGCCCTCTACTGAGGACTGGGTCTGAAACTCAATTCGTTCGGAGATAAACTCGGTCCTTGACTTCAGGAGTATTTTTGTAACCCTAGACCACCGGTTAGGGAGCTCGGGGAGACCCTTCCGGGAATGGTCCAATAAGAAAGAAGAGGGTGTCGTCAGTTTCACGGTCCTTAACTAAGCACCCATGTAGTGTGAACTCAATTCTCCACCGTGGGACTGGTCTTGATTCACCGTAGTAAAATACAGAAATGAAAGATACGAGACTGAAACATGAAAAGTCTACCCGGACTATTAGATACACTCGGATGAAGACGACTGAGGTTTTTAGGCAAACTAGGAGTTCTGTCACGGAAGGACAGGACCCGAGTGAGGATGCGACGTAAGGTGTTAGTCAGATTCTGGGTCGTCAATCTGACTAACACCTTACGTCGTATCCTCACGATGGGAGAAGTAGTAATCTTCCGAATGGCGCCACCTGTAGAGATGAAGTTCCTTTTCTGAAAGGTTCAGACGTTTATGGAAGTTGTTGTTAGCGTACACTACGGAGAAGAATTTGACTACTGTAGATTGTTGGGATTCTACCTGACCACGTTGTGAAACATGAAATTGATACCTATATTACACTGAAAATTAAAACTAATATGTAACAGAGTCAAATTACTGATAAAGTGATGTGTATCCCATTTACCAAGATCTGGATTACCAAAAAATGGACTACAAATAGTTTATACCCTACCCCAATATACCAATTGGGGACTTTTTCTTCCAGATTATACATGACGGTGATATACGACCCTTGTTTATCTCGGTAGGGGTCTTCAATCAGATCTTGAATTAATATTACTAACCTTTGTGAACCCTAAAAACGGAGTCCTTTATACATTACATTAGTAAGGGCACAAAAGGTTGGAGTTAAGTCCAGGACGGAAACGGACCGTGACTAACCCTGACCTATAGAGTCAGTGAGACCGAACGAGGTTTTACCTGGATAACCTATACACCGAGAATGGATACCCGTTCCGAAGGGGGACCAACCTATCCCTCTACGTGGGATCCAGATCGAAAATGTGTACCGAAATATAAAAGTCAACTCGATAAAGTTTAGGACTTTCTACTACGACACTTTCACGACGTGAGTTATACGGTCGTTTAAACCTTTTGAGTCGTCACCGGTGTCCTGACCTTTTCCAGTCAAAAGCAAGGTTAGAGTTTCTTTCCGTTACGGTTTCTTACGAGTTTGATGGCGTGTTAACGTGAGTAGAGTGTACGATCATTTCATTACGAGTTTTGAGAGGTTCGGTCCGAAGTCGTTATACACTTGACACTTGAGGGACTACAAGTTCGACCAAAATCTTTTCCGACTCCTTGGTCTCTAGTTTAACGGTTGTAGGCGACCTAGTACCTTTTTCGTTCTCTTAAGGTCTTTTCGTAGATAAAGACGAAATAACTGATACGGTTTCAGAAACTGACACACCTAGTGTTATTTGACACCTTTTAAGACTTTCTCTACCCTTATGGTCCGGTGGACTGGACGGAGAACTCTTTAGACATACGTCCAGTCTTTCGTTGTCAATCTTGACCTGTACCTTGTTGTCTGACCAAGGTTTATCCTTTTCCTCATACAGTTCCGACATATAACAGTCGGACGAATAAATTGAAGATACGT
>SJYO01020080.1:106883138-106901031 GCA_006410555.1 Capra ibex | reverse complement strand
TATCGTATAAGTTTTCGTCTCTGTAATGAAACGGCTGATTCCAGGCAGATCAGTTCCGATACCAAAAAGGACACCAGTACATACCTACACTCTCAACCTGACACTTCTTCCGACTCGTGGCTTCTTAACTACGAAAACTTGACGCCACAACCTCTTCTGAGAACTCTCAGGGAACCTGACGTTCCTCTAGGTTGGTCAGGTAAGACTTCCTCTAGTTGGGACCCTAAAGAAACCTTCCTTACTACGATTTCGACTTTGAGCTCATGAAACCAGTGGAGTACGTTTCTCGACTGAGTAACCTTTTCTGAGACTACGACCCTCCCTAACCCCCGTCCTCCTCTTCCCCTGCTGGCTCCTACTCTACCGACCTACCGTAGTGCCTGAGCTACCTACACTCAGACTCACTCGAGGCCTTCCACCACTACCTGTCCCTCCGGACCGCACGACGCTAAGTACCCCAGTGTCTCAGCCTGTGCTGACTCGCTGACTTGACTTGAATATAAAAGTCTCGAAGGTTTCTTTTCGGACGATTAAATGGTGTGGCATTTTGAACCACCCGTTCCAGACATAAAAGTGACCATACTAATAAACCGACGTCATAAACGAGGGAGAGACCCTTGATGTCTACAATACGATGCTCCCCTACGAAACTGATTAAAAAGAGTTGTTCGTAATGTTCTAAGAGTTTTTCAGAATTTTTAGAAAGTCGAGAATTACGGTTTATTCGTGTTTAATCTTTCCACCACAATGTTTTGTCTAACCGAAATCTATAAGACTGTCGACGTGTTCCTCTTTGAACACGGTAATAAGTATGGTTTACGATATGTATATATGGACTATACTCGTCATTACAATGAGTAAAATGATTTGTATACTTGTTCTACTAACTCCGACACCTATGAGGACTTCGGAGTTAACGGAGTAAAACCCTCTGCAATTGATCAAGGAGTACCACCTTTTGATAGAATTAATATTATTAAGACTAACAAGACAAAAAAGACAAAAGAAGGACGTAGACATTGACACATTAACCTAAACGAAGATCAGAGTACTTCCAAAAATTCAATGTATATCAACAGGTTCGAGGATGCTCACGGTGTCGGAGGAGGTTGATAATGAACCCCGGGGACCTAGTCTTTGAGAGTTATACTCCCAATCCTCTTATACAAGGGAGTTGTTAAATCCCTGGTACGGGGAGTTGTCGTCCTTCATCAATACCTTATTTTTGGTACGGGGAAAGGGACCGTTGTATTAAGAGGATTTTCTCTTCTCCCCTTACTCTCTCAGTAAAGGATCCGTCCAACTATTTAGGTCCCCAGGGGTTCCTCTCTCCCTAGACCTTAAGAGTTCCTCCTTCTTTCCCGTTTGAAAAAAGGTAGATGTAAGGAATCCTAATATATTGTTATTACATAACACGAACTCCTGTCAGAGACCTTTTTTGGAAGACCGATTAGGACAATAGAATTCTACATTTAATACCCTCATCCAGATCACTCCAGAAATGTTGGAGGTCTGTAAGAAAACTAAGTAACATTATTATTAACCTCTCATATATTGAGGTAACGTTTGTGATCGTTCCCCCATGAGAAAGACGGGGGAAGACTACAGACAGTCTTCGAAAGAGATAGGGAAAATATGAAATTATTTTGAGTTAACGTGTTTTCGAGACTCACTAGTTCGGAACAGAGACCGGGACCTAACTTAAGAAGAGGAGGTCTCCGGTTCTTAGGGTTGCAGAAAAACACCAAGTCGTTGTTGGACAGTGATAGAAGGTCCTGACGACTTGACCACCCTACTTTCGGACCCCAAGAGTCCCACGTGAAACATCTCGTAGACTCACTTACCGTCGAGCCTCCTTCCGAAAAGTCACACTGTCTCTCGGACCTCGGACGGCCGCCGGATCCAACTCGAGACTCAGACCCACCCAGACGTCCGTCTGGATGGTGATCTAAAACGTCAAAACACTCGGGTACTTCAGGAACAGTATGAAGTCCGTTAAATTCAACCCAAGGACTGTGAATATAGGTAAACCTACCACTGTGTATCCCATCGTTCGTGTGGTTTTCGGGTGTAGGTCGGAAGGGTACTGAGGTTCAAGTCCCAAATAAATATTGTTCTGAGACAAGTATTTCGAAACAGGTTTTCGAAACTAAGACACCCAGTACTGGGGTCCTTAGTCGGGACGGGGACCGTTCCAAGTAGTACTCTATTAAGACCACCGTATATGAATCGTGTCGGCGACGCTCCAAAGAAATGATAAATAATTACGTAAACATCTCTTGTAAATGGGTCTCTGTGTCGTTCTTCGTTCAGAGTATTTAGAAAATTTGACTGAACTTTCATTCCGAAACTAAAAAAGGTTTAGGTCCCATCTTTCCCATCGAAGAGACAAAGTTTTTATAAATAGAAAATTCGTAGAAGTCCTGGGATCAAGTAGTTCACTTAGAAGGAAAATCGGTAATTTCACTCGACAATTTTCGTCTCTCTTACCTCTAGATAAAGAGAAAGTAAAACGATGGGGTGCCGAGGTCAAGGAAGTTACCCCAGGGAGACGCCACTCGGGTCTGACGAGACTGGACGTGAGACCCAATGTGTATGAGACAGACCAGGATCTCGTCGAGTATAGATCAACCCATCTGTCTCATTCACCCTTTAACTTTGTGTCATCTGATTCACACAATATGTCCCCTCGTACCCTCGACACACTCGTGTCACCACCCCACAGGTAAGGTTGGACCCCTAGTTCTTTCTGTGGGACTGTGTCTTTCCTTCTTTATATTACACTGTGGGGAATATACACCTTGGTTTTTCTTTACTATGTTTACTTGAATGTTTTGTCTGTCTTTGTCTGAGTGTCTGAATTTCTTTTTGAATACTAACGGTCTCCAGTCTCCACCCCTACCTGTACATGTGTGACGATATAAATTTTACCTATTGGTTGTTCCTCGATGACATATCACGTACCCTGAGACGAGTTACAATACGCTGTCGAACATACCCTCCTCTCAAACCCCCTCTTACCTATGTACATATACATACCGACTCAGAGAAGTGACAAGTAGACTTTGATAGTGTCGTAATAAGTAACCGATATAAGGTTATGTTTTACTTTCAAAAAACTTTTTTCTGAAGAACCGTCTCCACTGTTGAATGAACTCAGAACCTCCTACTATTCCTAATCCATCGACCTTTTCTCCTCCTCTGTAAGGTCCGTTTTGTTTACCTACAGACCACCCCCTTACTCCTTCCTCTCGAAACAAATAAGTCGGGGAAGGACTTTTAAGGGGTACAGGTTGTCGGAAACCTCGGGTCACTATAAACATAGAAACTTTATCTGAGTCCGTTCGTCCCCAATATCGGAGTCCGGGACCAGTCTTTATCATCTCGTTTCAGAATTTAGGCTGCCCCACCTACATGTCCGTGTCACCTGTACACTGTCGACCACCACATCCGCTCACCGTCCACTAAGTAAACAACACAAGTGACGGTCGGGTGTAAACAGTGACAAACCACACTTGGTCCGGGATCGACCTGGGACCCCTGTGTCTGGAACGGAAACTCCTTAAGTGTCCGGTCTACCTTGTCTACTTCGACCATGGTACACTAGTCCTGAGTCCTCTACGACCGGGACACACTACTATAGAGACAGAGACCATCTCTATCATGTTCCCCCATACCCTTGGGGTTTCCCTCGTCGAAATAGACGGACCTCTTCAGGGTCTTCCGAAGGACCTCCTCCTCCGTAGATTCACCTCAGGACTTACTGTTTTTTTAAGCAGTTTCTTCTGCTATGTCACCCTCTAAATACCCCATCTCCCCCATGTCTCCCACTTTAGGGTCTCCCCTCTCTTTTTAGTAAGGAAATCCTTTAACTTTTACCGAGTGACATCGGTCTCCCGTTTCGAGACCCCGTTCACCCCCTTCCTCACACCGTTCTATACGGTCAGTCGTTATCTGAGTCTGTCTAGTACTTCCTATCACACTCCGTCTCTCCCTCTCATCCTGCTCTTTGCAATGTATCCATCTTAGTCGTTCTACTCCGTACCGCTCTCCCACACTTTCCCTCTCGCCACAGACTCACGACGATAGTCCTCCCCCTACTTCCTCCGTGTCAAGAGGTAAGACCTACACTCTCGAAGTCACCTCTTTTGGAACCACGGACCTGATCTGACTCATCCGTAGTGTAGAGGAGACCGGAACTCTCCTCTTCGACGTAGTCTCTTCAATGTCTTCGTGAGACTCGTCTCTTACTGAAATCTCTCACCTACGACAGTCCTCCCGTCCGTGAGACCAGACACGACGACCATGACAACCACGGTCTGGTCGAACCGTGACTCTACAAAAAGGACCCTACACTCGATAATAGAGGTGTCGGAAGGACCTCGGGTGTCCCGTTCTCCGCTGAGACAAGTCGACCTCCGACTTTATAATGGACATCTCAAGAGTCTGGTGGATACCTACCAGGAAGGCAAGTCTCGGAACCGATGTCGGTTACATAAGACCTCAAAAGAACTAGTGACCTCTTTTACGAAAACGAGGCGTGGTGTCTCCTCCCTCCTCTATCAAGTCTCGTTGGATCTCCTCCACTGTGATCGAGGAGAGAGGTCGTTGTCTCTCCGGTGCTCTGGAGTGGGACAGAGAGGGTAGTCTATAGGTCTTTACGTCTTTATTCCGTTCACAAAGGTCCGTCCGCGTGTCAGATTGAAAACTTGAGTCGAAAAGAAGAGCTAGACCTCGGAGAGACGAGTTTTCTTTGGGACTACGACACAGAGTATACGTGGTAGAGACTAAAGAGGATGTTCCTTCGTAAAACGAAGAAAAGTCCTGTCCCTACCTCGTCCCCGTTCCGAAGTGACCTTCCTCCACTGACGCCCGAGACTTGGGTCTAGTCTACGGAGGGAGAACGGAGAGGATCGACCGTCGACACGGACCGTCCCAGACCTCCTAGTCGTTGGGGACCTTACGTACGTCTCCCAGACCCTCTTACCGGCACCAGAGCAGTCGGGACTCTGCCTGTCTATCAACAATAAAAGGAAAACTTCAGAGTCACGACCCTCTGAGCACAGCGGACGGAGGGTAGAGTCACCCTCGAACCCTTAGTGTCCGAATTACCGTCGACACAACGATATCTGCACTGACATTTATAGGTCTCTTAATACACCAAAGACCAGGAGTCAAATTCATCAGTAAACGACCTACTATGATTAATTCTTGTCAGTAATATGAACTCTTTCGTGGAAAGCCGGAGAGCAGAATTAATTCATCCTCTCTTTGTTTTTGGACCGAAACCCTTCGGAGGTCAGAGAGTTACCTTTACGGGTTCTCTCTCCTCTGAATCTGCACCAGACCTACGATAAAGAGAATGTGTGCACTGACTCACACCCCCCACTCATACGTACGTAGAACAGAAGTCTCTGGACTTAGGACATAATGGACGGTCAACCTTATTTCTACATTGACTATTCGTGACCTAATACAAGGGAGTTTTGAGTACGACTTCGGGATTGGAGATCACAGTGACATAAACCTTTAAACCGGAAACTTCTTCGTTAATTCCACTTCATACGCAAGTATTTCTACCCGGGATTAGGGTTCGACCACAGAATTCTTCTTCTCCTTTTCTGGGGCTCCACACACGCGTACCTACTCTCTGGGACACTCCTATGTTTCTTCTACCAGTGGATGGTCAGTTTCTCTCTCCGGTGCCCTCTTTGGGTTTGAAGGTCGTGGAACTAGAACCCGAAGGTCCAAGGTCTCGACACTCTTGTCAGTAAGGACAAGACCTTCATGGGTCTGACACCACAAAACAATACTGTTGACCTCGACTGTCTATGTCCCCCGAGGTAGGGAAATCGAGTGTTGTCCTGTGCCCGTTTTCGCGAGTCAGTCCTCCCAGTCTGTCCGGGGTCTCCGGTTCCGTTCACTCCGGGGGAGTGAGAGAGCGAGGTGGGTCTCCTACCGCCATTCCTGAATCCATGGTCTCTACCTCGAAACACCACTACCTGTGTCCAAAAATCCGAGACCAAACGAAAGAGAGTCGACGTCATTCATGAGAAAACTCTTGATGGATACGACCTACGAGAAGAAACCAAACTGATCACCCTAGTCTCCTCGGGTCTCAGGGGAGTCAATCTAGAAAGGACTGAAGATAGAGAGGGGTAAGGGGAGAACGGGACGGGAACCTGAGGTCGACCCTCCATTATGTCCTAAGTCCAGAGACTCTGTTCTACGTGTGTGTGAGTGAGGGGTGTGAGTCAGTGCACACATTCTCTTTATCGTAGGTCTGGTGCAGACTCAGAGGAGAGAGAACCCGTAAAGGCAACTCTCGGACCTCCGAAGGTTTCGGTCCAAAAACAAAGAGTGTGGAGACACACCCTCATACGTGGAGAGAAACGGAGGGACCCTTTTCGGTTCGTCTTTCGTTGATTCTCTATTGAGTACGTCCTCCGAGACATCATGGACCAAATCCGGTCGTTGAGACCGATCAGTCCCTCATTCTTCTGGGACGTCCAGTCATGACCCGGCACCCGGACCCCTTACCCCGCGACTTCGACGACCCCGACGAACAGTCAAATCTGACCAGAGACGACGACGACAAATCAACTAACCAAAAAAGACTGAGAAACGTTGGGATACCTGAGATCGGACGGTCCGAGGAGACAGGTACCCTAAGAGATCCGTTTTTATGACTTCACCCAACGGTACGGAAGAAGGTCCCCTAGAAAGACTGGGTCCCCAACTTCGGTCCAGAGGACGTAATGTCCTTCTAGGAAATGGAGACTCGGTGGTCCCTTCGGGTCTACTCAGAGATAGGAACCGTTTTCCTAACGGGACGAGGTGCTCCGACGGACACGTCCCGAACCCCGACTCGATCTTCCTACCACAGTAACCTAACCTCATCGGGGAACCGGATCAAGAGTCACTGGAACCTTTCACCACCCCTCGACCCCCTCCTGGGTTCGGTCCCAAGATCGGTACCGATAAAGAAAGATTATGTCTCGACTTGAGTTCTCAGACCGCCCCCAAATCCCCACTGAGTTTGTGACGGGCCCCGAAGGTTCTTCTAACAATACCGATTGTCAGAAACGAGGTTCCGACTTCGTGATCGGTTCTTCTACGATGGGTGGGTAGAGTCGTCTTCCAAGGACTTTTCGTGGTCAGGGGGGTCGTCCTTCTATAAATCTCGGACTGCCAGACTGGATCTAGGAGGTTGTGAGGACCAATACTATGACTGATCCCTAGAACTGGAAGAGGTTAGTTCTCTTTAACTGATCTTTGGTCTGTTCTTTAAGTCCGGTCCGAAATAACCCGGGGGATGAGAATATGGGTCTTCCTTACTTTTGTTCATTGTACAAGAGAACGAGTGAGGAGGTTCCACTCCCGTTCGAGGTGGGTATATACCCCACTCCCACCCCAACACAGGTCCCCAACCCGGTCTCCCCACCGAATCTATTAAACGAGTGGGAAGACACTACAATTCAAATCCCCAGTCCTTGTCTTGGGACGAAAACGAGGTCTGTGTAACAAAAACGAGGATCGAGAAGTCTTTACCGTCAATCCCAAAAAACAAACAAAACAAAATAGAAAAACAGAGAAGACCAGGTTTTAAACGGGGTTGTCGTGTACGTGTGTCAATAAAAATCAGGGTACATCAGTCATAAAACGCCGAGTTCCTCTCCGTACAGGTCCAGGTGCGAAACGTCATGACGTCGTTTCCGAGGGCCCAAGGTCCAGACAGAGTTCAGGAGCCGGTCAGGAAAGAACTTGGGTCCATATCGGGGATGTCCGGAAGGACTCTGACCAACAGACTAGGGACGGATGGATGTGGGTGCCACCAAGAGGTTGAGACGACACCCCGAGGTCTTCCTCGTGTTCTACTTTGTGGAGTCGGACCGGGACACCATCCCGTACCGGGTTTGGGGTACACTCCGTTATTTTTGACCAAACTCTTATCGAGGATAGTCTACAGTAGGACTGTTTGTGGCACTTAAACTTTTTAAAGATTGAAACAGAACGGGAGCTCCTGTTATGTTGAATAGAGTCCTCTATATACCTTTTCCTTTACCGTTGGGTGAGGTCACAAGAACGGACCCTTTAGAGTACCTGTCTCTTCTGACCGCCCGATGTCAGGTACCCCAACGTTTCTCTACCTGTATTGAAGTTCTGATCTATTGTTGTCGTTGTCCTCTGTGTCGTCCCTAGTTCGTTTGACCTCACACCTGCCAGACCTCAGTCGGGGACCCCGTATAATTCACAAGTTCCTCACTACGGTCGTATTAATAATTATTACGTTGTCGTAGGAGTCGTAGGGTACGCACAAATCAGGGAAGAGAACCAAAAGAGTAGAGAGACCAGAAACAGTAGTCAGAGACGTAACCAAAAGGGGAGGTGAATGACGTTGGGACAGGAGTACCGTAGTGGATGTGTCTCCTCTGTACGTCCAACGACCCTCAAACCCGGTGACGAAACAGAGGATAAGGTGACGGGTGTAGAGAGTGGGATAGGTACAGAGAGTGAGACAGGAGGGTGACGTAGAGTCTCCCCGACTCTACTGAGGTGGACTACGGTAGGGTGTAAAATTCCGAACTATTACATCTATGAACTCATACAAGAAAGACGTCTCTTAACACATTTTTCTAATTCACAAGACAAAGGTTAACGTAAAACACCCTTCAACAATCTGTTATTAGGCACGTAGCTTCTTACATTGCATGACCGTACTTCAGAAATAGTTACTCAAAGTGTAAGGAATTACTATTCGAAACCATTATTTTTTATTCGAAATTTTTTTAATGTCGTTTGTAATAGGAGTTACCACTTTTTAACTTTCGTAAAGGGGATTTCAGTCCTTGTTCTGTTCTCACGGGTGAGAGTGGTGATGATAAGTTGTATCAAAGCCTTCAAAACCGGTGTCGTTAGTCTATTCTTTTTCTATATATTTTCCTTAGGTCTATCTTTTTCTTCTTCATTTTGAGTGACAAACGTCTATTGTACTAGGAGATGTATCTCTTGGGATTTCTGAGGTGGTCTTTTAATGATCTCGATTAGTTACTTATATCATTTCAACGTCCTATATTTTAGTTGTTTGTCTTTAGGAAACGTAAGGATATGTGATTGTTACTCTTTTGTCTTTCCCTTTAATTCCTTTGTTAAGGTAAGTGGTAACGATGCTTTTCTTATTTTATAAATCCTTATATAGATGGATTTCTTTGTTTTCTGGATATATATCTTTTGATATTTTGTGACCACTTTCTTTAGTTTCTACTGTGTCAAGACAAGTCAAGTCAAGTCAGCGAGTCAGCACAGGCTGAGACACTGGGGTACTTAGTGTCGTGTGGTTCGGAGGGACAAGTAGTGGTAGAAGGCCTCAAGTGAGACTGAGTGTAGGTAGCTCAGGCACTACGGTAGGTCGGTAGAGTAGGAGCCAGCAGGGGAAGAGGAGGACGGGGGTTAGGGAGGGTCGTAGTCTCAGAAAAGGTTACTCAGTCGAGAAGAGTACTCCACCGGTTTCATGACCTCAAAGTCGCAATCGTAGTAAGGAAGGTCTCTTTAGGGTCCCAACTAGAGGAAGTCTTACCTGACCAACCTAGAGGAACGTCAGGTTCCCTGAGAGTTCTCAGAAGAGGTTGTGGTGTCAAGTTTTCGTAGTTAAGAAACCGTGAGTCGGAAGAAGTGTCAGGTTGAGAGTGTAGGTATGTACTGGTGTCCTTTTTGGTATCGGAACTGATCTACCTGGAATCAGCCGTTTCATTACAGAGACGAAAACTTATACGATAGATCCAACCAGTATTGAAAAGAAGGTTCCTCATTCGCAGAGGAACCGAATGAGGAACCGACGTCAGTGGTAGACGTCACTAAAACCTCGGGGGTTTTCATTTCAGACTGTGACAAAGGTGACAAAGGGGTAGATAAAGGGTACTTCACTACCCCGACCTACGGTATTAGAAGCAAAAGACTTACAACTCGAAATCCGGTTGAAAAAGTGAGAGGAGAAAGTGAAAGTAGTTCTACTGTGTTCATCTACCTTTTTATATGGCACAGGTACCTAGTCTTCTTAGTTATATCACTTTTACTCATATGATAGGTTTCGTTAGATATCTAAGTTACGTTAGGGATAGTTCGATGGTTACCATAAAAAGTGTCTCGATCTTGTTTTTTAAAGTGTTAAACATACCTTTATGTCTTTTTGGAGTTTATCGGTTTCGTTAGAACTCTTTCTCCTTACCTTGACCTCCTTAGTTGGACGGACTGAAGTCCGAGATGATGTTTTGGTATCAGTAGTTCTCTCATACCATGACCGTGTCTCTGTCTTTATATCTAGTTACCTTGTTTTATCTTTCGGGTCTCTATTTAGGTACGTGGATGTCTGTGGAATAGGAACTGTTTCCTTCGTTTTTATATGTTACCTCATTTCTGTTAGAGAAATTGTTCACTACGACCCTTTTGACCAGTTGGTGAACGTTTTCTTACTTTGATCTTGTGAAAGATTGTGATGTGTGTTTTTATTTGGGTTTTACCTAATTTCTAGATTTACATTCTGGTCTTTGATATTTTGAGGATCTCCTCTTGTGTCCGTTTTGTGAGAGGCTGTATTTGGTGTCGTCCTAGGAGATACTGGGTGGAGGGTCTCATAACCTTTAATTTCGTTTTTATTTGTTTACCCTGGATTAATTTGGATTTTCGAAGACGTGTTGTTTCCTTTGATATTCGTTCCACTTTTCTGTCGAAAGTCTTACCCTCTTTTATTATCGTTTGTTTAGTTGACTGTTTCTTAACTAGACTTTTTATGTGTTCGTCGAGGACGTCGAGTTAAGGTCTTTTTATTTGCTGGGTTAGTTTTTGTACCCGGTTTCTTGATTTGTCTGTAAAGAGGTTTCTTCTGTATGTCTACTGATTGTCTGTGTACTTTTCTACGAATTGTAGTGAGTAATAGTCTCTTTACGTTTAGTTTTGGTGTTGCTCCATATGGTAAAGTACGGTCAGTCTTACCGACGATTACGACGATTCAGCGAAGTCAGTACAGAGTGAGACACGCTGGGGTATTTACCGTCGGGTGGTCCGAGGTGACAGGGACCCTAAGAGGTCCGTTCAACGGTAAAGAAGGAGGTTACGTACTTTCACTTTTCATTTTCACTTCAGCGAGTCAGCACGGACTGAGAATCGCTGGGGTACCTGACGTCGGGTGGTCCGGGGAGACAGGTACCTAAAAGGTCCGTTCTCATGACCTCACCCCACGGTAACGGATAAGGCTAGGTTTTCAGATGTTTGTTGTTTACGACCTCTCCCACACTTCTTTTCCCTTGGGAGAATGCGACCTCTTGTCACACCTCTAAAGAATTTTTAGACCTTTATCTTGACGGAATACTGGGTCGTTAGGGTGAAGACCCGTATATATGACTCCTTTGGTCTTAGCTTTCTCTGTGTACATGGGGTCACAAGTAACGTCGTGACAAATATTATCGGTCCTGTACCTTCGTTAGATCTACAGGTAGTCGTCTGCTTACCTATTCTTTCAACACCATGTATATGTGTTACCTTATAATGAGTCGGTAATTTTTCTTATGTAAACTTAGTCAAGATTACTCCACCTACTTTGACCTCGGATAATATGTTTCACTTCATTCGGTCTTTCTTTTTGTGGTTATGTCATATGATTGTGACATATACCTTAAATATTTATACCATTACTATTGGGACATACGTTCTATCGTTTTCTCGGTGTCTACATATCTAGTCAGAAAACCTGAGACACCCTCTCCTGCTCCCACCCTACTAAACCCTCTTACCGTAACTTTGTACATACAATCGTATACACTTTAATTAACGGTCAGGTCCAAGCTACGCACTATATCCTACGAGTCCCGCCACGTGACCCTACTGGGTCTCCCTACCCTACCCCTCCCTCCACCCTCCCCCCAAGTCCTACCCCTTGTATACATGTGGACACCACCTAAGCACAGTTACATACCGTTTTGGTGATGTTATAACATTGAAATTATAACATCGGAGGTTAATTTTATTTAAATATAAATTTTTTATACATAAAAAACTACCTAACAGGATTATAGACACGGAATGAAATAATAAATTTTAAATAAGGATATAGTCCATATATCGTAATTAAATTACAGACATGTGATGTCACATTAGGGGTGGCGTTCAGATCAACGGTACGTAGAGGTCAGTTAACCGGGGATGATGAGTAGAACGGATGGAGGTTAGGGAAAAGTGAGACCATTGTTGACTAGACAAGAGATAGATAGTCAACCAAAAAAACAGAAACAAAATAAAACAAAAGAGAGGAGAGTGAGGAAGAAAGTCTGGGTGCATACTCACTTTAGTATACCATTAATTTGAAAGAGACAGACTAGACAAAGTGAATCGTATTATGTGAGTTCCAGGTAGGTACAACAGTGTTTACCGTCTTAAAGTATGAAAAAAACAACAACAATATGAGTAAACAAAATAAAAATCTAAAGTGGATATTTACTTTTGTATCTCATAAACAGAAATGGACTGAATGAGGTGATTCGTATTAAAGGGGGTTCAGATAGATGCAACGATGTTCTCCGATGTAAAGTAAACAAAGACACCAACTCATTATAAAGTAATATATATATGTATACATATACATACACACACACATACACACATATATATATATATATATATATATATATATATATATATATATTAGGTAAGTAGACAACTACCTGTGAATCCAACGAAGGTACAGAATCACCAACATTTATCACAACGATACTTGTAACCCCACCTACATAGAAAACATAGAAAAGTTTAGTCAAAAAACAAAAGAATCCTATATATAGGTCCTTACCTAAACGACCTAGTATACCATCAAGATCAAAATTAAAAAACTCTTTGGAGGTGTGACAAAAGGTATTATCGACGTGGTCAAATGTAGAGGTGGTTGTCATATGTACCAAAAGGAAAAGAGGTGTAGTAACGGTTTTAAACAACACACAACAGAAAAATTGTTATGGACAAGACTGTCCACACTCCACTATAGAGTAACATCAAAACTAAGTGCAAAGGGATTTCTAATCACTACAACTCGTAAAAAAGTACAAGGACAACCGGTAGACACACCGAAGAAACCTCTTTACAGTTAAGTCCAAAAGACGAGTAAAAAAGGAAAATTAAATAAAAATTAACCTCCTATTAACGAAATGTTATAACACAACCAAAGAGTATATAGTTGTACTCAATCGGTCTCCATATACATACAGGGGAGGGTGAACTTGGAGGAAGGGTGGAGGGTGGGGTCGGGTGGGGAGATCCAACGGAGTCTCGCGACCTTCACTTGAGGGACATCGTAAGTCTTTTAGAGGTGACAGATAGATTAAAATGTATAACATTACATATACAAAGTTACGATGAGAGAGTTAAGTAGGGTGGGAGAGGAAGGGGACCACACAGGTGTTGAGACAAGAAATTAAGACTCAAAACGAGTAAAAATTCAACCCAAAATTTATACTTAAGATACTTGACAAACATATAAAAGCCAATTGGGTACTAGTCTATATAGTAAACGTTCGTAAAAAAGAGGGTAATTCATCCAACAGAAACGTTAAACAACTACCAAAGGAAACGACACGTTTCCGAAAATTCATATTAATACAGAGTAATCAAATAAAAACGAAAACAAAGGGAACGGACTTCTCTCTGTTTTTTTTTTAACGATGTTATAGTTTCACAAGATAAATATAAAGGAAGATCAAAATATTAAAGACCAGAATGTAAATCCAGAAATTAGGTAAAGTTCAAATAAATAAATAAAAAAATTAAAATAAAAATGAAATAAAATGAAATGTTATGACATAACCAAAACGGTATGTAACTGTACTTAGGTGGTGCCCACATATGTTCGAGGGTTAGGACTTAGGGGGAGGGTGGAGGGAGGGGTAGATTAGAGAGACCTAGTAGGGATACGTGGTCGGGGTTCGTAGGACATAGGACATAGCTTGTATCTGACCGTGAAGCAAAGAATGTACTATCATATGTACAAAGTTACGGTAAGAGGGTTTAGTAGGGTGGGAGAGGGAGAGGGAGTCTCAGGTTTTCAGACAAGATACGTAGACACAGAGAAAACGACAGAGCGTATGTCCCAGTAGTAATGGTAGAAAGATTTAAGGCATATATACACAGTCATATGACATAACCACAAAAAGAAAGACCGAATGAAGTAAGACATATTAGCCGAGGTCAAAGTAGGTAGAGTAATCTTGACTAAGTTTACATAAGAAAAATTACCGACTCATTATGAGGTAACACATACACATGGTGTCGAAAGAATATGTAAGTAGACGACTACCTATAGATCCAACAAAGGTACAGGACCGATAATATTTGTCACGACGTTACTTGTAACCCCATGCACACAGAGAAAGTTAAGACCAAAGGAACCACACATACGGGTCGTCACCCTAACGACCCAGTATTCCGTCGAGATAAACGTTAAAAAATTCCTTAGAGGTGTGACAAGAGATATCACCGACATGATCAAACGTAAGGGTGGTTGTCACATTCTCCCAAGGGAAAAGAGGTGTAGGAGAGGTCGTAAATAACGAACATCTGAAAACCTAGTGTCGGTAAGACTGACCACACTTTACCATGGAGTAACACCAGAACTAAACGTAAAGAGACTATTACTCACTACAACTCGTAGAAAGGTACACAAACAATCGGTAAGCATACAGAAGAAACCTCTTTACGGATAAATCAAGAAACCGGGTAAAAAACTAACCCAGCAAATAAAAAGACCTCAACTCGACGTATTCAACGAACATATAAAAACTCTAATCAACAAACAGTCAACGAAGTAAACGATAACAAAAGAGGGTAAGTCTTCCGACAGAAAAGTGGAACGAATATCAAAGGAAACAACACGTCTTCGAAAATTAAAATTAATCTAGGGTAAAGAAATAAAAACGAAAATAAAGGTCATAAGAACCTCCACCTAGTATCTCCTAGGACGACACTAAATACAGCCTCTCACAAAACGGATACAAGAGGAGATCCTCAAAATATCAAAGACCAGAATGTAAATCTAGAAATTAGGTAAAACTCAAATAAAAACACACGCCACAATCTTTCACTAGATCAAAGTAAGAAAATGTTCACCAACTGGTCAAAAGGGTCGTGGTGAACAATTTCTCTAACAGAAATGAGGTAACATATAAGAATGGAGGAAACAGCTTCTATTCCACAAGTATCCACACACCTAAATAGAGACCCGAAAGATAAAACAAGGGAACTAGATCTAAAGACAGAAACACGGTCATGGTATGACAGAACTACTGACACCGAAACATCATCTCGGACTGCAGTCCGATCAACTAAGGAGGTCAAGGTAAGAAGAAAGACTTCTAGCGTAACCGATAAACTCCAAAAAACATAAAGGTATGTTTAGAACTTTAATAAACAAGATCAAGACACTTTTTATGACGACCATCGAACTATCCCTAACGTAACTTCGACATCTGACGAAACCCATCATACGAGTAAAAGTGATATAACTAAGAAGACTAAGTACTTGTACCATATAAAAAGGTAGATAATCATAGGAGAAACTAAAGGAAGTAGTCACAAAATATCAAAAGTTATATATCCAGAAATCAAAGAAATCAATCCATATAAGGGTTCATAAAATAAGAAAGGCAACGTTACCACTTACCTTAACAAAGGAATTAAAGAAAAAGATGGAAGAGTAATAAGCACTTGTCGTTACGTTCCCTAAAGACTCACAACTAAAATATAGGATGTTGAAATGATATAAGTAACTAATCGAGATCATTAAAAGACCACCTCAGAAATCCTAAAAGATACATCTTCTAGTACAGTAGACGTTTGTCACTCTCAAAATGAAGAAGAAAAGGTTAAACCTAAGGAAAGTAAAGAAAAAGACGAGACTAACGACACCGGTTTTGAAGGTTTTGATACAACTTATCATCGCCACTTTCACCCGTGGGAACAGAACAAGGACTGAAATCCCCTTTACGAAAGTTAAAAAGTGGTAACTCCTATTACAAACGACACCCAAACAGTATATATCGAAAATAATACAACTCCATACAAGGAAGATAAGGACGAAAGACCTCTCAAAAATAGTATTTACCTACAACTTAAAACAGTTTCCGGAAGAGACGTAGATAACTCTATTAGTATACCGAAAATAAAAAGTCAAACAATTACACCACTTAATGTAACTAACTAAACACCTATAACTTCTTAGGAACGAAGGGACCCTATTTCGGGTGAACCAGTACCACATACTAGAAAAATTACACAACAACCTAAGACTAACGATCTTAAAACAACTCCTAAAAATGTAGATACAAGTAGTCACTATAACCGGACATCAAAAGAAAAAACCACCGTAGAAACAGTCCAAAACCATAATCCCATTACCACCGGAGTATCTTACTCAAACCTTTAAATGGAATGAGACGTTAAAAGACCTTCTCAAACTCATCCTATCCACAATCGAGAAGAACTTTAAAAACCATCCTAAGTCGACACTTCGACAGACCTGGACCCGAAAACAAACGACCTTCTAAAGACTAATGTCAAAGTTAAAGGTACGAACACTACCCAGACAATTCTAAAGATAAAGAAGGACCAAGTCAAAACCTTTCAATATGAAAAGATTCTTAAACAGGTAAAGAAGGTGCAACAGGTAAAATAACCGTATATTAACGACTATCATCAGAGAATCCTAGGAAGCATAAAGACACAACAGACAACACTAGAGAGGTAAAAGTAAAGATTAAAATAACTAAAATAAGAAGAGGGAAACAAAGAACTACTCAGATCGATTACCAAACAGTTGAAATAAATAGGAAAGTTTCTTGGTCGAAAACCGAAACAACTAAAAACGATACCAGAGAAAACAAAGAAAACGTAAATAAAGACGGGATTAAAAATTTTAAAGAAAGGAAGATGATTGAGACCCCAAGAGGCAAAGAAGGAAAAGATCAACGAAATCCACATCTCAATACAATAAATAAACTGAAAAAAGAACAAAGAACTCCATACGGACATAACGATACTTGAAAGGAGAATCGTGACGAAAATATCACAGGGTGTCCAAAACCCAACAACACAAAAGTAAAAGTAATCAAAGATACGTATAAAACTAAAGAAAAAACTAAAGAAGACACCAAACAACCAATAAGTCTTCGCACAACAAGTCGGAGGTATACAACCCTAAAAATTATTAAAAAGAGGACATTAACTCTAGATTAGAATCACGTAATACCAGTCTTTTCTACGAACCTTACTAAAGCTAAAAAAACTTAAATAGTTCCAATCTAAATACCGGGTCCTACACTAGATAGGACCTTTTCCAAGACACTCGTGAACTCTTTTTCCACTTTAAGTAACAAAACCCCACTTTACAGGATATCTATAGTTAATCCAGATTGACCAGATAACATATTAAATTTCAAACGTAAAGAAACAATTAAAAGACAAATCAACTAGACAGGTATCCACACTCACCCCATAATTTCAGAGGGTGATAATAACACAATAACAACTAAAGGGGAAAGTATGAACAATCGTAAAGAGAATGTATAACGCCCCGAGGATATAACCCACGTATATATAAATATTAACAATATAGAAGAAGAACCTAACAAGGAAACTAGTAATACATCACCGGAAGAAACAGAGAAAAGTGTCGGAAACAAAATTTCAGATAAAATAGCCTATACTCATAACGGTGAGGACGAAAGAAAACCAGAGATAAACGCACCATATAGAAAAAGGTCGGGAAGTGAAAGTCAGACATACACAGGGAACAAAACTCCACCCAGAGAACATTCGTCGTATATCTCCCCAGAACAAAAACATAGGTAAGCCGGTCAGA
>SJYO01020080.1:106664707-106882972 GCA_006410555.1 Capra ibex | reverse complement strand
AAAGAAACAATTAAAAGACAAATCAACTAGACAGGTATCCACACTCACCCCATAATTTCAGAGGGTGATAATAACACAATAACAATTAAAGGGGAAAGTACGAACAATCGTAAACAGAATGTATAACGCCACGAGGATACAACCCACGTATATATAAATATTAACAATATAGAAGAAGAACCTAACTAGGAAACTAGTAATACATCACAGGAAGAAACAGAGAAAAGTGTCGGAAACAAAATTTCAGATAAAATAGCCTCTACTCATATCGATGAGGACGAAAGAAAATCAGAGACAAACGCACCTTATATAAAAAGGTCGGGAAGTGAAAGTCAGACATACACAGGGAACAAAACTCCACCCAGAGAACATCCGTCGTATATATCCCTAGAACAAAAACATAGGTAAGTCGGTCAGAAACGGAAAACCAACCCCGTAAGTTGGGTAAATACAAATTCCATTAATAACTATTCACACTAGGGCACCGGTAAATGAAACAACAAAACCCAAGCCCAAATATACGGGAAAAAGACAAAGGACAGATCTCTTATAGGAAATCATAAACAACCTCTCGACCAAACCACCACGACTTAAGAGAGTCGAAAACGAACAGACATTTCGAAAACTAAAGAGGAAGTATAAACTTACTCTAGAAACGACCCATGTCATTAGACCCGACATCCAATAAAAGAAAGTAGTGAAATTCATACAGAACGGTAAGGGAGGACCGGACTTCTCAAAGACAATTTTCTAGACGTCAAAAGGAATACCCTTAGGGGAACACACAATAAACAACAAAAAGGGAACGACGAAAATTATAAACAAGAAACACAAAACAGAAACAATTAAACTAATTATATGCAGAACCCCACAAAACGGAACCTAAATAGGATAAACCTTGAGAGACACAAAGAACCTGAACCCACTAATAAAGGAAGGGGTAAAATCCCTTTTAAAGTTGATAATAGAGGAGTTCTTAAAAGAGTACCAGAAAGAAAAACAGAAGAAGAAGCCCCTGAGGATATTAAGCTTACAACCTCGCAAAGTATAACAGGACCTCCAGAGACTCCAACAGGAGTAAAGAAAATTAAGCAAAAAGAAAAAAGAAGCGACTAAGTAAATAAAGATGGTAAGATAGAAGATAAAGTGATTAGGATAGAAGACGGAGGCAATAAGATGATAAACAACGGAGGTCTCACAAAGACTAGAGTAAATAACGTAATAAGTAATATAAAACTGAGAAAAAATAAAGAAGATCCAGGAACAATTTGGAAAGAACGTAGAAGAGTTAGGAACAGAGGTCCGATAAATAGACACTAAGGTAAAACTAAAGTTCTAAAACCTAGTAAAAGTGATAGTTATAAGCCTTAAGAAAGAGTCTATCTAAGGGATAGAGGAGGAGAAACCAAACCAAACCATCCGTAAAGAGGACAAGGAAATGGACGACCCATAAGGAGACAGAGAAGTAGAACCAATATAACGACGCAATCCCCACCGGAAAGATATAAGACCCTTAAACACCTCAAGAGAAATAATACCTCAAAGGAGTGACACTCACCACAACATAGTCACCGAACAGTACCAAAGAACCAATCCCTCCGAACACAACCTCAAGACCACCCACCTCAAGAAGAGAGACCTCACGATACTTAACAGGTTATTACCCAACACTCTGCAGTTTCCAAAACCTCATCAAAACTCGACGGACATATAACTTCGAGTCCCCACACAAGGACACAACGACCTCTTAAATGCACCATACAGAACGAGACCTTGAACAACCGAGAACCCACCACGAACCAAAGTCACATCCATACCTCCGCAAACTACTCGAGGATAACTAATTACAAGGGACCTAAGTCCTAAAGAGACTACAAGAATCTTAAACCTGAATTCGGAGGACAAAGACCAAAAGTCAAAATAAAAATGGGATCGGAGTCCAGAAGAGGTAGATATGTCGTGACTACTATTTCGTAGATCCAATTTCTACTTTCCAAAGAGGTGTAACTCCCAGTGGGTATCTCCAAGTGACTCAATGTGCCTCTTCTCTTCTCCCTCCCCCATCAATCTCCACTGACCTTACTCTACTCCACCCTAGTTTTCTCCTCTCTCGTTCGATTGGTTATTAGTGAAGGAATACATACGAGGTGTCAGACCTGGTGAGTCTCCACAAGTGCCTCAATATGTCCCTTCTCCTCTCCCTCCTTCATCTGTCTCCACCGGTCCTCCTATTTTCTCCCTTTACTTTCCCTCTCTCTCTCTAGGTCGGTCATTGGTCAAGGGACTCACAAGAGGTGATAGACCTTGTGTGTCTCTAAGTGTCCCAACCCATCTCTTCTCTTCCCCCTCCCTTCTCTGTCTCCGGTGGACCACCTCTTTTTCCTCTCAGGTTTCCTCCCCTCTCACCAGTTCGGTCATTAGAACGAGAGTCCATTTTAACCCATGACTCCTAACCCAAAAATGTACATCTTTTAACTGTTGTTTATGGTTTTTCGTTTTTAATTTTTAGACCTCGTCTCTAACCTAAAAGTTTTTATGTGATAATTTCTTTTCTTCTTCTTCTCTTTTTTTTCTTTCTTTTTTGTACGTTTGTTTGTTTTGTTTATTTTTTTGTTGTTTTTTTGTTTCGGTGTCTTAATAATTTTTATTACTAATCTCTTTATCTCATGAATTTTTAGATTCTTTCAATTTTTTTTTCTTTTTGTTCTTTTCTTCTTTTTTGTTAGTGCGTTGGGGTAGTTGAGTTTTTTTTTTTGTTTGGTCTTTTGTTTTTGTTTTTGTTTTTTTCTAACATTTTCATCATTTCCATATAGACTGGGAAAGAGACCACAACACCCAACACGCCCCAGTGAAGGTTCCACCAAGGGAGACAAATTGAAGGAGACAAATGACCAAAGAAGGCACAGACTCAAGGTAGAACTGTGTCCCTCCCGCCACCACCTGTGTGATCCGAGTGATAAGTGAGCGCGACACCCCTCCCTCCCTACGACGTTTGTTTATAATGACCGCACACGAACGTCACAGAGTAGGTGAGACCCGAACGGGGACGAGCGGTGCGTGTGGCGAGTCCGAGATGCATCGAGACGTCCCCTTAGCAGACTCCGGCCGGGATCCGAAGTACGTGGAGGGCCAGATTCGTCGAGTCCGAGTCGTGAGTCCTTCGGGAGTCTCCGCGTCTAAAACAACCCGGACGCAAAACACGGGAAGGGTCCAGGCTCATCGAGTCCTCAAGCCGCTCGCGGTAGCGACGCTGATACCTGAAAGGGACGACGAGTCAAAAGACCCACATGGCGACCGCAAGGAAGAGTGCGCCTACTACTGACAGGTCTTGGGGGTCTTCAGAATCAATTGTTTCTTCGGACGAACGTAAAACCATCCATTACAGAGAGAACCCGATGCTAACGGGGGAAGGTCGGGAATTCCGAGACCGACGGACAGTGGCCTCCCCCTACCAGACGTCGGTCGATAAAGGCTAGACAGGAAACAAGACACGTACCAGGACCGTCACAGAATACAAACTCGCAAAACGTACCATCGATAGGTGTCAGACCAAACGATCGGGTTCAATCAAGAGAGACAAGTGAGCGCCCCGCAAGACCGGGTTAAGAGTTTTTTCGTGACGTCGGGCGCGGAGGACGTCGGGCTAAGAATTTTTCGTGACGGCCGACGCGGAGGGCAAGGAGGAACGGGTCAGGGGTGAGGGATCACCGCCTACGTCCGTCACCGCCTACGTCCGCAGACGCGACGAAAAGGCGACCCCCTCGATGACAACCCGAGCATTAGACAACCAAAATTAATAAATAAATAAAAAGGAAGGATAATACAACGGGAGACACGAAGGTTTCGAGCGGTGTCTGAACCGACGCTCTTACAAAGGACCACAAACCTTTAGAGAGAAAAATTCTCAGAGAAGGGTCCTACCCTAAGGAAAGGAACCTGCCTCGAGGGAGGGATGGAGAAAACAGAGAAAAAAGCAGAATAATATAAAAAAGGATGGACAAAAACTTCGGTTACTAGACGAAACGACCCACGGACTACAGGAGACGGTCGTAAGTCTTCAACAAAACACCTTAAATGAGTCGAAACTTTACAAGAAAACTACTTAAAAACTCCCTCTTTCACCAGAGGGGTAGGATAAGGAGGTGGTAGAATCCTGGCGGGGAGTTCAAATAAAAACGTATGTCATACTCTTTTACAAGATTAAATTAAGAATATGTACATAGACAGGTTAAAAGACTCGTGGTGTATAACTTCTCGGATAGAGAAGGGGTAAAATATAAAAACAAGGAAAACAGTATCTAATTAACTGGTATTCATACACCCAATAAAGACCCCAGACATCAAAACGAGATACCTAGATACAGACAAAACACAGTGATGGTGTGACAAAACTAATGATATCTAAACATAATAGAATACTTCAGTCTCTTACAATATTGAGGTCAAAACAAGACAAAAGAAGTCTAACTAGACCGATAAGTGCCAGAAAGTACCAAGGTATGTTTCAAATCTTAATGAACCAGATCAAGACACTTGTTATAGTACTCATAAAACTATCGTTAACGTATTTTAAGTATCTAACAAAACCCATCATGCCTGTAAAATTGTTGTAATTAAGAAGGTTAGGTACTTTCATATAGAAAGGTAAAGAAACATGAGAGAGTATAAAGAAAGTAATTTCAAAATATCAAAAGTCTTACATCCAGAAAATGGAGGGACTAATTAAGAATAAAGTAAGAAAACTACACTAACATTTATTCTAAATAAAGGAACAAAAAAAGAAAGACTATCGAGTAACAATTACATATCTTTTCGTTGTCTCAGGATGTATTATTAAAACATAGGACGTTGAAATGACTTAATTGAATAATGATTATCAAAAAAACCACCTCAGAAATCCCAAAAGATATATAGTATGGTACAGTAGACATTTGTCACTGACAAAATGAAGAAGGGAAGGTTAAACCTACGAAAACAAAGAAAACAAACATAAAGACACCGATCCTGAAGGTCATGACACAATATCTTCGCCGTTCTCACTCGTAGTAACGAAACAAGGACTAAAATCTCTTTTCCGAATGAGTAATAACTTATACTACAAACAACACCCAAACAGTATTTACCGGAAATAATATAACTCTATACAAGGGAGATAAGGTTCAAACTACTCTTAAAAATTTGTTGTTTACTTACAACTTAAAACAGTTTACGAAAAAGGACGTAGATAACTCTATTAGTACTAAAAATAGAAAGGAATCAATTACATCATATAGTGAAACTAACTAAACACTTATAACCTGGTAGAAACGTAGGGACCTGATTTAAAGTGAATTAATACCACACAATAGGAAAAATATATAACAACTTAAACCAAACGATTATAAAGGAATTCCTCAAAACGTAAGTGCAAGTAGTCTCTACAACCGTGGATTAAAGGAAAGAACATACCACGGGAACAGAACAAATCCATAGTTACGACTGAAATATTTTGTACGAATCTTCCAAAGGGAAGAGAAGTTAAAAACTTTTTCAAACTCTTCCTGACTATAATTTTGAAAAAACTGACAAAACATCTTAAGTGGTCACTTTGATAAAACGAGACCCCAAAACAATCAACCCTCGAAAATTTTAATGATGAAGTTAAAGGAATAATCATTAACCAGATAAGTCTAAAAAATTCCGGAAATAAGTAAAAACCTTCTAACATATAGAGATTTTGAAATTAGATAAAGAAGATCCAACAGGTTCAATAAACAAACATCATCTGAGAATACTATGAAACATAAAGACACCGTAATCAACATCGAAGAGGAGAAAATAATTTCTAAAATAAATAAACAGGGGAGAGAAGAAAAGAACCAATCAGATGGCTCCCGAACAGTTATAGTAAATAAGAAAGTTCCTTGGTTCAAAATCAAAGTAACTAGAAAAATAACGAAATCAGAGATAAAGTAAACAAAGACAAAGACAAGAAATAATAAAGGAAGGAAACCGATTAAACCCCCAAGTAAACGAGTAAATATACATTTCAATCTAACAAATAAACTTTAAAAAGAACAAAGAGCTACATCCTGACATAACCATACTTGAAGGGAGAGTCTTTACGAAAACGACGTGGGTTATTTAAAACCATACAGTATAAGACATGAATTCGTGTCCGCCGCCACCGCCACCCGGTCGTGTGATTCGCGTCGACTCTCGATAGGGTGTAGGCTTCAGTCCCTGTCGCCGGGTCTCACGGATCGACACTGCCACGTCCTTACCGGTCTTCCTCGGTGGGACGTAGGTTCCAGTCCCCGCCACCGGCTCTCCTCGATGGATCGTAGGCTCCAGTCACCAACGACCCTCTCTGTGGGGTACAGGCTCCAGTCCCCACCGGCCCTCTTCGGTGGAACGCGGGCTCCGGTCCCCACCACTGGGACTCCTCGGTGGGACTCGGGCTCCGCTCCCCGTCGTCGACCCTCCTCGGTGGGTGCGGGGTCCGGTCCCGGCCGCCGACCCTCCTCGTTGGGCTTCTCATCACCGACTCGTCCGTCTCCTCCCGGATCTCCTCGATAGGGTGCAACTTCCAGTCCTTACCACCACCACTCCTCTATGGGGAACAGGTTCCATTCCTCGTCACCGACACGAAACGACCTCGTCGACACTTCTCTATGGGGTGCGGGTTCCATTCTCTTTGGGTTCATTCTACCATCCACAACGTTCTCCCGTAGTCTCCTGTCTGTGTGACTTTGGTATGAGTGTCTTTTGATCAGTCAGATTAGTGTGATCCTGGTGTCGGAACAGGTTGAGTTACTTTGGTTCAGCACGCACCCCCCGTTGGGTTCTGCCCACCCAGTACCACCTCTCCAGAGTGTCTTACACCAGGTGACCTCTTCCCTTACCGTTCGGCGAAGTCATAAGAACAGAACTCTTGGGGTACTTGTCATACTTTCCCGTTTTACTATCCTATGACTTTCTCCTTGAGGGGTCCAGTCATCCACGGGTTATACGATGACCTCTAGTCACCTCTTTATTGAGGTCTTTCTTACTTCCCTCCCTCGGTTTCGTTTTTGTTAGTGTCAACGTCTACACTGACCACTATCTTCGTTCTAGGCTACAATATTTCTCGTTATAACGTATCCTTGGACTTTACAGTCCAGGTACTTAGTTCCGTTTAAGCTTCCCAGTTTGTTCTCTACCGTTCCCACTTACAGCTGTAAGATCCTTAGTCGCTTGATTTTACCTGACCTTACCTACTTAAATTGAGTCTACTGGTAACATAGATGATGACACCCGTCCTTAGAGAGTCGTCTTTACCTCATCGGTAGTACCAGTTGTTCTCAGACTTTACGTCATGAACCTACGTTAGATTTTTTACTGTCTTACTAGAGACAACCAGAGGTTCCGTTTGGTAAGTCATAGTGTCAATAGGTTCAGATACGGGGTTGGTCATTACGACTTCTTTGACTTCAAGTTGCCAAAATACTTCTGGATGTTCTGGAAAATCTTGATTGTGGGGTTTTTCTACAGGAAAAGTAATATCCCCTGACCTTACGTTTTCATCCTTCAGTTCTTTGTGGACCTCATTGTCCGTTCAAACCGGAACCTTACGTCTTACTTCGTCCTGTTTCTGATTATCTCAAAACGGTTCTTTTACGTGACCAGTATCGTTTGTGGGAGAAGATTTTTGTGTTCTCTTCTGAGATGTGTACCTGTAGTGGTCTACCACTTGTGGTTTTAGTCTAACTAATATAAGAAACATCGGTTTCTACCTCTTCGAGATATGTCAGTTGTTCTTGTTCTGGTCCTCGACTGACACCGAGTCTAGTACTTGAGGAATAATGGTTTAAGTCTGAGTTTAACTTCTTTCATCCCTCTTGACGATCTGGTAAGTCCATACTGGATTTAGTTTAGGGAATACTAATATGTCACCTTCACTCTTTATCTAAATTCCCTGATCTAGACTATCTATCTCACGGACTACTTGATACCTGACTCCAAGCACTGAAACGTGCCCTCTGTCCCTAGTTCTGGTAGGGGTACCTTTTCTTTACGTTTTTTCGTTTTACCGACAGACTCCTCCGAAATGTTTATCGACACTTTTCTTCTCTCCACTTTTCGTTTCCTCTTTTCCTTTCTATATTCGTAGACTTACGTCTCAAGGTTTCTTATCGTTCTTCTCTATTCTTTCGGAAGAAGTCGCTAGTTTCTTTATCTCCTTTTCTTGTCTTACCCTTTCTGATTTCTAGAGAAGTTCTTTCAATCTCTATGGTTCCCTTGTAAAGTACGTTTCTACCCGAGCTAGTTCCTGTCTTTACCAGACCTGGATTGTCTTCGTCTTCTATAATTCTTCTCCACCGTTCTTATGTGTCTTCTTGACATGTTTTTTCTAGAAGTGTTGGGTCTATTGGTACTACTACACTAGTGAGTGGATCTAGGTCTGTAGAACCTTACACGTCAGTTCACCCGGAATCTTTCGTGGTGATGCTTGTTTCGATCACCTCCACTACCTTAAGATCGACTCGACAAAGTTTAGGACTTTCTACTACGACACTTTCACGACGTGAGTTATACGGTCGTTTAAACCTTTTGAGTTGTCACCGGTGTCCTGACCTTTTACAGTCAAAAGTAAGGTTAAGGTTTCTTTCCGTAACGGTTTCTTACGAGTTTGATAGAGTGTTGACGTGATTAGGGTGTGTGATCATTTCATTACGAGTTTTAAGAGGTTCGGTCCGAAGTCGTCATACCCTTGACACTTGAAGGACGACAAGTTCGACTAAAATCTTTTCAGTCTCCTTGGTCTCTAGTTTAACGGTTTTAGGGGACCTAGTACCTTTTTCGTTTTCTCAAGGTCTTTCTGTAGATAAAGACGAAATAACTGATACAGTTTCGTAAACTGACACACCTAGTGTTATTTGACACCTTTCAAGACTTTCTCTACCCTTATGTTCCGGTGGACTGGACGGAGAACTCTTTAAACATACGTCCAGTCCTTCGTTGTCAATCTTGGACTGTACCTTGTTGTCTGACCAAGGTTTATCCTTTTCCTCATGCAGTTCCGACATATAACAGTGGCACGAATAAATGAATATACGTCTCATGTAGTACTCTTTGCGACACGACCTTCTTCGTGTTCGACCTTAATTCTGACGACCCTCTTTATAGTTATTGGAGTCTATACTTCTACTACGGTGGGAATACCGTCTTTCACTTCTCCTCGATTTTTCGGAGAACTACTTTCACTTTCTCCTCTCACTTTTTCAACCGAATTTCGAGTGGTAAGTCTTTTGCTTCTAGTACCGTAGGCCAGGGTAGTGAAGTACCCTTTATCTACCTCTTTGTCACCTTTATCACAGTCTGAAATAAAACCCCCCAAGGTTTTAGTAACGTCTACCAACAAAGTCGGTACTTTAATTTTCTACGAATGAGGAAACTTCTTTTCAATACTGGTTGGATCTATCATATAAGTTTTCGTCTCTGTAATGAAACGGTTGATTCCAGACAGATAAGTTCCGATACCAAAAAGGACACCAGTACATATCTACACTCTCAACCTGACACTTCTTCCGACTCGTGACTTCATAACTACGAAACTTGACACCATAACCTCTTACAATCCCTAGTTTACTGCCCGAGATCCTGGACTCAGTACAAATAGTCTTTCTCTGTCCTGTACGCGAGTAGGACGGACCGGTTAGTACATTGCGGTCGATGAAGACATTGACTCTGTTTCTTGACGGACATATATTCGGAGGTATGAGGAAACAAGCCCCGAGAACAGCCTAAGGTGACACGACCTACTCTGAACCCGGGATCGCGCGATCTTTATTTGAGGGAAGAACGGAAACGTAATGACACCACCTGAACGAGAGAACCAGTCAAGTCTCTATACCCGAGCCACGTATTGTAAAACCCCGAGCAGGCCCTAGAGGCAGGGTGGTCCCTCCCGTTGAGAGGACCATCTTCCCTCATTGGAGCAATCCTCTATTCTCGAGACTCGTGACCACGATTGCAACGTCTTCGGGTCTAATTCAGGTCCCGGGTCATAGTATGACCCCTCCGTAGACCCACATTTCACGTCTCCGTTCAGGTCGTATTCCGACTCCGGACCATAGCACGGTCCCTCCGCCGACCGGAACCAATGATCTAATTAAGGTCGTATTCCGGCTCCGGGCCATAGCACGACCCCTCCACCGACCGAGACACTTGTGGGACGTCTATTCTAACTCACGTAACAACCACCGGTGGAACGAAAACAATAGACAAACAGATAAACACCACAGACGCAACGAGAAACACACGAGACAACCGAGGGTCACATGAAAAGACACTAGTACCCTGTTTGTTGAAGATGAGGAAATAGAGAATACTAATTGATGAAGAGACTAAAGTTCAGATCTCGAGTCTTAGAAAACAATGACCACTTCTTCTCGTTTGACCACTGAAAGAGAAGACGGTTCACCGGGTGGAAACTGTAGCCTACCGGTGTTCTCCCTTGGAAGTTAGGGGTTTAATAGGTCCGTCAATTTCTCTCCCACGAATGAGGATCAGGACGACCCGTGGGTCTAGTCTGAGGGATGTAAGACCAGACCATCCTAGATCACTCTTTGGACGGTCTTACCGAATTTGGGAAACAAGAGTGAGGAAGATTTGGAGGATTTGGAGGGGTAGGGAGAAGGGGTTGAGGTTGGAGCGGTTCGGGTGTCCACGATCAGTACTTCCGAAGGCTTCTTTTTCTTCCTTTTTTCCTGCTCTTAGCTGGTTTCGGCCAGAAGGTCCTTAGAAGAGACATAGGATTAGACTATCTAGACCTCTGACTTAACAAAGGTGGGGGTATACACCTAGGTGTAGGTGGGAACGAAGGTCTCCAAGGTGTCCAAAGTAACCCTCTTCGGTCCTCCTCTTGGCTTGGAAGTCGAGGAGGGTCTCTTCCCCCGGGGCGGGTCCCTTGAGCCCCTTCTTGTTCCCTTTACCGGTCGCATCGCCTTCTTCTTCTGGGTCTTCAGGGGAGGAGGTGGCAAGTGCGCAAAGGCCAGACCCACCCCGGTCGGTCTATCCCACCTCTCGCCTGTATAGTCATAACCGGGAAGAGATGATCACTAAACATGTTGACCTTTTGGGTCTAAGGGAGGAAGAGACTTTTTGGCGTCCCATAATAACTAGAAAATCTCAGATAGGAAAAATGAGTGTTAGGGTGAACCCTACTAACAGTTGTTGACAATGTCCACGAAAAGTGATGTCTCCTCGTACTCACCTAGGACAGTCTTCGAGCCTTCTTACACGGTCCCCACCTACCCTCCGGGTGTTATGTCGGATTAGAGTAACTCCTCCCCAAGGGGAACCACGCTGGGTTGACCCTGAAGCTTGCGCGACTTCCATCCCTCGCAGAGGCTCACATGGCGGTCTGAGAATACAGACCGGAATCTCGTCGGCGATCCTTTTGTTGATTAAACTGGTTTTATTTAAGTCACTCCGTCCTCGGTTTACTCTCGGGTCGTCGGAAGGAACTTTCCTATTACCTTCGAAAATCTGTCATATGGGGATACCTGGGTGTCCGTCTACTCAGTGATCGCCGTCAATACAATCATAAACATTTAGTTCGTCAGGGGCTATAATCTTATTTCAATGTTTTCTATCTCTCCAATTCACTTGTTAGGAACGTTCTAGATCACTCCCGTCGGCTCTCTCAAAAATTAGTATCTCTCTGGGGTCTTCTCTCTCTCCTGGCGTAAACTTCTCTTCTTTCTCTTAAATCTCGACTTCTTTTGGTATTTTTAGTTTTTCTCGACCGGGTCTATAAAAAACGACCCCAACTTTTGTTTTTGTCCAAGGTTTTTCCCTTTTTTAACCTGAGTTTTTGACTTCTTTTTTACTGTTCCGCATTCGAACTCTTTTTGGTTACACGCAAAACATTTCTCAAACCTGTAACCTTTCTATTTACGGGGTTCTTTTTAGATTTTCTCCCCGGGTTCTTGGGGTCCTTACTCTGAGGGAGAGGTCTGTCAGTATAGGAGATACGCCCACTTCTATCGCTGATCCCCCCAGTCCCGAGCTTCGGGGAGGGGCTCAGGACCCATTGATATTTACACCTCCCCTTTGGCCAACCGAAGTACCACCTGTGCCCTCGGGTTATGAGTCAGAATTTGGTTTTTCTACCTGGGTACAGATTCTTTTCATCGACCCACGTCCCTCGTTGGCCCTGATTCGCTATGCCTACCTGATGTTTTGCCGTACACTTGAACCCCCGGGTGGTCCACTGGGTAAGGAAAGACCACTATGGACTCACAGGTCGCGGGAACAACCCTTCCCTAAATGACAGATTTCATTTACGGGTTTAAGTAAAACTGGTGTCTGTTTACAGCCAAAATCTACCCTGGCCCGTAGGAGAAGTCCATGACAGAGACGGTAATTTTCTACTTATGTCTGAGATGAACGGTCTCCGGGGTCACTGTTATTCGGGGCTTCATGTTGGTACCCAAGTTTCTATGGGAGTCCGGACCCGACTTTGTCGTCCTTACCCTGACCGGTTTGTCTCCGGGGGATAGTAACACCTTGACTTTCGGTCACGAAGGGGCCACTCCCATGCCGTCATAGGGTACTCAGTTCTCCGAGCTGTTCCTTAATGAGGAGTATATGTTACGGAGTATCTGCGACCCCAGGACTTTTCCACGACCAGGGGTACCTTGTGAGAGGACAACGGACATTTTTCCAGACCCCCTTGACTAAAATCTGGTCAAGTTCTAGATGCTCTTCAGTTGTTTGCCCACTCACTATAAGTAGGATACCAAGGATTGGGAATATGTAACGATTCGTTGAACGGAGGTTTGATGTAAACCATATGACAAAATCTAAATTTTATACGGAAAAAGTCAAACGGAGAACGGGGGCGTTCGGTTCTCTAGAAACGGAAACTTACCGTCTTTCTGCCACCAGTCTGGGGACACGTCGACTGTACCTGAGCGAATGGTGTCCCAAAGTTTTTGAGCGGGTGTAATAAATTGCTCCGGGACCTGCTTCTGGAGGCACTCATAGCCCAACTTGTGGGATGGTAACAAAATAATGTTATACAACTACTGGAATACGACCGTCGCCGATGTCTCTTTCTCACGGTTCTCCGTTGTCCACTGGAAGAGGTTTGGAACCCCTGAAATCCAATGTCCCGGTCACGGTTTTTCCGGGTCTAACGGTTCGTTCTCCAATGTATGGAGCCAATATTCTATTTTGTCCCGGTCTCCACCGATTGTGTCCGATACTTTCTTTGGTAGGAGGTCTAGGGACTCGGCCGATTGGGATCTGTTCACTTTTTTAAAGACCCTTGACACCCTATAACGGTCAATACCTAGAACCCCAAACGTCTTTTCCGGTCCGGGGATATACTTCCCTGGTTTCTTTTGTTCCTGACCTTTACCTGACTCGGTTACTTTCTCCGGAAGGTTCTCGAGTCCGGTCGGAACGATCTTCGAGGACGGGAACGGGAGGGACTAGGTAGATTCGGAAAGGTTAATAAACATCTACTTTTCGCCCCCTATCTTTTTCCCCATGATTGTGTCTCTACCCTTGGTACCTTCGCTGGACATCGAATGGAAAGGTTCTCTGACCTGGGTCACCGTCGGCCTACCGGTGGAACGGAGACATAGTAGCGCCGGTGACGCCAGAATCAGGTACTACGACTATTTGACTGAATACCTGTCTCTGAGAACCAGATGTGAGGAGTACGGTATCTCTCTCAAAATTTCGTTGGGGGTCCATTTACTTAAAGATTACGGGCGAACTGTGTGATGGTCCGGAACGATGAACTGTGGGGTGTCTAAGTAAAGGTTTACGGGACGTGAGATTTAGGACGGTGAGAAAACGGGTTAGGTCTCCTTTTATCGGGGGAGGTACTAACACTACTCTATGACCGGTCCCATTGTCGTTATGCTTTCCTGAATTGGCTATGAGGTGACCCATTGTCACTCGATTCTACCAAGTGTCTACCGTCGTCAATACACTTTCTACCTGTCTCTACCCGCCCTCGGCGTCATCATCTACTGAGACCTGTCTGCTATACCCGTCTCCGGGAAGGGGGCCTATGGAGTCGTGTTTTCCGTCTCAATTAACGGGACTAAGTTCGTAATCTCTTTCGGTTTCCTTTTTCTTATTGATAAAAGTGACTGTCAGCGATACGAAAACCGTGCCATGTGTACGTCCCGGGTTATATAGCCTTTGCCCCCAAAAACTGTCGACTTCCTTTTCTTTAATTTTTAAACGGATTTTAGGTATCTGAAAATCTCCGACATGTCTACGGAGCCCGACACAGTTATCATGTGCATGGACCTCCCTTAGTACGGTGTCTGGACCGTCGAGCTTTTCATCGACTACTTCTAAAGTAGTGGGGACACAACCGCTAGCCTGAAGGTGGAAGTCCATACCCTTGAGAAGGGGGTTGGGGACTCATAAGTAGGTGTCTGGAACGAACCTAGGTTCTTGTATGGTTGGAAGTTTTTCCACTTCTACCTACCATGACTCTGAGTCTGCCGATGAACTACGAGGGACGAGTCAACCCTACCGTTGATACACTCGTAAATGTGAACAGATGAGTAGACCCTCTTTTCTTCTGAGACTACGAGAAAGTTTGACGCACGGACGTTAAAGGGGCCGTGGTCTGTTGACATTTCTTGTATCACGTACGAACATTCCGTACAGTTGTCTACTCCGGTCCTTTTCCTGTTGTACGTCGTGACTCCATAACCCCTCTTCCTAGTCCCGTTGTAACCCTTTATCTAAAGTGGTTCCATTCCGGTCCGTTCATACCAATGGCCATGAACAATCACAACCACCTATGGAAGAGTCCCACCCACCTCCGAAAAGGATGTTTCCCTCTTTGGCGCTACTATCACCGCTTTTTCTAAAATCTTCTTTATCAAGGGTCCAAACCAGACGGCCACTGGTAGCCGAGACTATTACCTGGACGAAAACACTCGGTTTATCAAGTCTCGGAACGGGATCGGGACCCCTGATTTACCTTCAATGTAACACTTATGTCACGGGTCTCGAGTCCCGTTCATCTTTCTTACTTAGCCTGGGATTTTCTTTGAAATTGATTTAACCGATATCTCTGACCGCCCCTGATTCACTGGGAGGAAGGGAAGCGGGAGAAGGCACGCGCATTATGAGGAATAGTTGAATTAGACTGGGGTAAACTTTAAGATATACCCTCTGGAGGGGGACATACAGGTTATAAACTTCCCTTCTTTGATGGCGGAGGGTGTAACCCTGTTAAGGTTCTCCGGAACTACCGGAATTCGTTCCACGTGAGAGCACAGACCTTTGACGAGGCCCTTTATGTACACCCAGTTTTATTCCCTTGATAAGGGAGTGTACTGTAACCGGGTCCTCTAACCCATACCCAGTTTTCCGTGGTTTGGTTCCGTGATCTTGGGTTTACCTTCCCAGGAATACAACAAGAAGAATGGTTGGGTTGACGGGATTTCCAGTTGCCATAGCCCGGAACCTACGTAACGTTGGTACATACGGGTCGATGAAGTCGTCTCGTCCTTCTGCAATTTTTTCTTACCCTTCGTAGAGACGTGGGTAGGTTGGGGGACTCCGACTTCGAGACCGCAGCAGCTGTCCTGGTTCTGTTGAGCAGACCTGGTAGAATACCTACTGGTACAATGAGACGAGACTTCGACGGTCGCACTTGGGCGTGGTTGGGCAGTCTTAGTGGACCTTTGACGTTTTACCTGATTGTACACTCTACGAATTGAGGTGGTGGCGTTATGTAGGTGGTTTATGAACCACCGGTCTGAATATGAAACTGGAATTCGGCCACCACTTACATGGGACCTTCTCCCCGTTCGAGGTCTTAGTACGTAAGACCCGTACAGGTCCACGCGGGTCCGTATTGACCTTCTAGACACCCCCCTATGTCCTGAGAATAACATTTAGAACCCTGACGTATTGAAGGTTACTACCCAGTCTCTGAGGTCCCATATCTGCCACCCTACATCCTTTAGCCCTGAACGAATTGAAGAGTAAACATCCTGGGTATGGAGGCATGAGGCTAACCCTTTTCCTGGTATTGAAACGGGTCCATTTTTATTCCAAATTGTAACTGTTTCGTTTTTTTCTTCTCCGGACCCAGTTGCCCTATAGTGTCCCCGAAGTCTGGTCTTGACTGCCCAAGGGTATGGCCCTCATAATATTACCCTAGTGACAACACTCAGTTCAAAATCTTGTCCATGTTTACATATCATAACCAGGTTTGGGGCAACTTGTCCAGGTACGTTGAGAGATGGGCTGTTGGAGGGATGGATGTAGGGTCCCTGGTTGTTTTCTGGGTCTTCGTCCGGGGGAACGATTTCAACCTGTTTGTCTAGGTGATACCTTTAATCATTTCCGTCGAATACGATGGAATTTAGTTTGGGTAGGACTCCGTTGATTTAGGACAACCAATACAATGTTGAATTAAGGGGGAATACTGCTCCGTCATCCGTAGTTACGGAGAATGCTGGACCGGNTGGATGTAGGGTCCCTGGTTGTTTTCTGGGTCTTCGCCCGGGGGAACGATTTGAACCTGTTTGTCTAGGTGATACCTTTAATCATTTCCGTCGAATACGATGGAATTTAGTTTGGGTAGGACTCCGTTGATTTAGGACAACCAATACAATGTTGAATTAAGGGGGAATACTGCTCCGTCATCCGTAGTTACGGAGAATGCTGGACCGGTTGCCGTGACTAGGAGGAGTTACAGTTACCCCTCTGGTTTTTCATCCGGAATGTTACTCTCTCCATACCCCTTTTCCCAATACATACCCGTTCCATAATAGTGTCTCCAGAGATGACACACGCGTGCAGCAACTCGGATGTCTGAACGGGTATCGGTCCACCGATTATGGTGCCTACCCTTCTACCACCCAGACAAGTGTGTGTCCCGACTGAGGTACGAATGTGTCGAGTTAGAAACTAGGGTTTCTTTTTAAGACACAATACCATAGTCAGCACGGTTTCTAAGACATGGCTGGTCTCCTTTGTTATATACTAATGACCGGGGTTTTAACTGGGATTTAGGAGTTCTTTCTTGAACGTTTCAGTTCTCCCTTGGAGAATGACGGTATTGGTATCGTTGATACAAGCCAGAATCTTATCGGCCCCGGCCTTGTCCTTATTGTCGAAACAGGGACGTTTCGGTTCCTAAATTGAGGGACTCTCGTCGGTATCTACTCCTGTAGTGGGCATATCTCGTTAGATAATCAGTAAACCTTAGCAGAAATTGAAGGGATAGACTTCATCAAGACGTTTTGTCTTCTCCTAATCTAGACGAGAAAGACGTTGTCCCCTCTGAGACACGACGGGATCCTCTTCTCACAACAAAAATACGACTAGTGTGTCCTTATCAATCTCTTAGATACCGGTTTCATTCTCTCCCTGATCGGGTTGCATTTACTCTTGCACTCCGAGTTGTTCCTACCAAACTCAGAACCAAAGTTGTTAGGGGAACCAACTGGTGGGATTAGAGGTGGAACGACCCTGGGGACGATCATGAAGATGACTACGAATGGAAACCGGGTACATAATAGTTATCTGAACATCGGAAACATTTCCTTGCGTATTTATGTCATGTCGACAAACACGAAACCGTTGTTATAGTTTGACACAGAGTCCTGGCTCTCCTTCTAAGGAGAAATACTAGATTCCTGTCCCCCCTTACAATCCCTGGTTTGCTGCCCGAGATCCTGGACTCAGTACAAATAGTCTTTCTCTGTCCTGTACGTGAGTAGGACGGACCGGTTAGTACATTGCGGTCGATGAGGACATTGACTCTGTTTCTTGACGGACATATATTCGGAGGTATGAGGAAACAAGCCCCGAGAACAGCCTAAGGTGACACGACCTACTCTGAACCCGGGATCGCGCGATCTTTATTTGAGGGAAGAAAGGAAACGTAATGACACCACCTGAACGAGAGAGCCAACCAAGCCTCTATGTCCGAACCACGTATTGTCTCTTCTGAGAACTCTCAGGGAACCTGACGTTCCTCTAGGTTGGTCAGGTAAGACTTCCTCTAGTTGGGACCCTAAAGAAACTTTCCTTACTACGATTTCGACTTTGAGGTCATGAAACCGGTGGAGTACTCTTCTCAACTGAGTAACCTTTTCTGAGACTACGACCCTCCCTAACCCCCGTCCTCCTCTTCCCCTGCTGTCTCCTACTCTACCGACCTACCGTAGTGACTGAGCTACCTGTACTCAGTCTCACTTGAGGCCCTCTACCACTACCTGTCCCTCCGGACCGCACGACGTTAAGTACCCCAGCGTTTCTCAACCTGTACTGACTCGATGACTTGACTTGACTTGACTTGACTTTACTTATAATAACATTACGAAAGTTAAAAGGGAAATTCAAGTTATTATAAATGAAATATTTTGAACCACGAGAATACAACCCACGTATATACAAATATTAACAATATAGAAGAAGGACCTAACTAGGGAATTAATCCATGACGGGAAGAAACAGGAAATAACGTCAGAGACAAAATTTAAGATAAAACAGACTATACTTTTATCTGTACGGTCAAAAGAAAAGTAAAAGTATAAGTACCTTATAGAAAAAGATATGGAATTGAAAGTCAGATAAACCCAGAAATGAAGACTTCACTCAGAGAACATCCGTCGTATGTCAATCCAGAATGATAATAAACAATTGAGGTAAGTCTATGAGACACAGAAAACTATTCACTTAAGTTGGGTGAATGTAAATTTCATCAATAACTGTCCATATATTAATAGTGGTAAAACAACAAAAGACTGAGAAGAAATAAAGGAAGAAAAAAGAGAAAAGAAAGTACAAAACCACCAAAAGAAATCAGGATACAACCGAATCACCACTTTCTTAGACGGATGGTTACGTCCTCTGTGTCCTCTGTGGGTAAACTAGGGACTCAGTCCTTCTAGGCGACCTCTTCCTTTACCGTTGACTTAGGTAATAAGAACGACTCTTTGGGTTCCTGTTTCCTCAGAACGTCCGATGTCAGTTACCTCAGTGTTTCTCAGTGTACGAACTTACTGACTCGTGTAAATCTAAAGAAAGAGTAAAAGAAACACATGATTCAGATTCATGAAAAAGGAACACTAATAGGACTCCAAGTGTAGATTGGAGGACATATTTATCGTCAGACAAAATTCAACTGTCGTTCAAGTCAAACTTCTACAAGGTTTCGAAACAGAAATAAGGAGAGACAAAATAAGAAAAAAGAATTATACATGTAAAATAACTTCCTATCAACTGAATGTTACAAAATCCTCGTGTCATTCCACTAAGTCAACATGGATATACGTACATAATAAAAACTTTAATAAAAGGTAATATAAATAATTTTCTATAACTGATATCAAGGGACACGATATGTCATCAGGAAACAACGTATAGATAAAAATTTAATCTTTAGATCGTAAGATAAGTATGATTCAGTTTATTTACCTTAGTTCCACAGTATTTTTAAAAGTCAATCCGTTTTTAAGTATTCTAAAGATTTTATGTATTAATACGTATAATAAATGTATATATACATATATTTTCGAAAAGATGATTGGAGCTATTACCGAACTCTTTCTTGTATTTCTTTTTCGTCTCTACCTCTTTAACCTTTTGTATTTGATTTACTTTCTCCTCGTGAGTTATACTTTATCTTTTTAACTTTCATTTTCTAGTACTATATCAGGTCAACAAAAATTTGTACTGACGAGTGATCTTCTAGAAGGTTCTACCGAGTCACCATTTCTTTCTTGGACGGACGGTTACGTCCTCTATATTCCCTGTGTCCAAACTAGGGACCCAGTCCTTCTAGCGGACCTCCTCCCGTACCGTTGGGTGAGGTCATAAGAACGGACCTCTTAGGGTACCTGTCTCCTCGGACCACCCGATGTCAGGTATCGCAACGTGTCTCAACCTGTGTCGACTTTGTTGAATCAAACGTGTGCGAATAATTTTTGTACAGACCTCGAGACCCCCCCCCCCCCCTTCGTTATGGACCCGTAAACACAAAAAGTTTTTTAAGGTTCTATAAAGACTATACGTAGATCTAAAATTTTTCACTAATGTCCAAAAAGATAATTTGATATCAAAACCACTATGTCTCAAGACAATAAAAGGACAACTGGTTAGTACTATGTTACCATAATTCACTCATTATCAATGTTTTAGTGTTATATTTTCTACAAATAGTCAAAGGGGTCAGGTAATGGTCAGTCTTTTATTTTCTATTAGTGTCAAAGTTCGGTATTACCCTTGTACCAATTGGATTGTTATGTTTTATCAATGTATGTTAGATCGCCAGTTCGTCTCACTACACCATTCACCTTCACACATGTACGCGTACAAAAGAAGGTGAGCGGTCAGATACAGAAAACCACCACGTAAACTGGTATCATGGTAAAAGAACTAACAAACCCCAAATAAAAGACATCTAGAAAAGGAAGAGACACAGAGGACGGATCTCTTCAAGGAAATCGTAAACAACATTTCGACCGAATCACCACGACTTAAGAGAATTGAAAACGAACAGACCTTTTTAAACTAAAGAGGTAGTTTAGACTTACTCTCAGAATAACCCATCTAATAAGAACCAAATTCAAGAAGAGAAAGTAGTGAAATTTATATAACACGGTAAGAAAAGACCGAACATCTTGAAGACAACTCTTTAATCGACTATCAGACTACTATCAAGGGAAAATACAATAAACAACAAAAAGGGAACAACGAAAATTATCAAATAGGAACAGAAATTAAAAACAGTCAAACTTATGATACACAGAGTTACGCAAGGAGAAACCCAAATAGGATGGACCCTGAGAGACACGAAGGACCTGAACCAGATGATAAAGGAAAGGGTACACCAGCTGATAAAGGAAAGGGTACAATCCCTTCAAAAGTCGATAATAGAGAAGTTTACAAAAACGTCCAGTAAAAGGAGAGAGAATAGGAGGACCCTGGGGATATTACACTTACAAGTACGTAAATTACAACAAGGTCTCCAGAGAATCCGACAAAGAAAAGTAAGAAAAAATATGTAAGACGAGACACCGTCACTACAGGTGGTAAGACAGAAGGTCCAGTAAATAGGTAAGAAGACGGAGTCAATTAGACGATAATTAAGGGAGATCACATAATAAGTGGAGAGAGAGAGAAAAAAAAAAAACAAAACCAGAAATCAAGAAGATCCAGAACCATTTGTGAAGAAAGTAGAAGAAGTAACAAACGGGTTCTAGGATCTAGTAGAAGTGATAGTAATAAGACTTGAGAAAAAGACCTTTAAACGGATAGAGGTGAAGTAACCCAACAAAAAGACCCCAAAATAAAACAGTGAAGTAGACCCTGTATTAAAAGACGAAAAAGTAGAACTAATTGAAAGACATTACACCAAAAACAAAATCGGGACACTCTAACACCAAGAAGATCGAAACAGACGGGAGACTACCTCCTCTGATTCTCCGAACACATTCGAAGGACTACCCTCCCTGACCGTCACCCTTTTTGACCCAGAACGAGACAACCCGTCTCGGACCGAGTCTTTCGAAATTAGGTTAATAGACGACTACCCACTCTAACGTGAGAGACGGACCATCAACAAACCGGACTTCGTTTGGTCGGGACTCCAGATTCCCGAGATACCATCCCAATTACCACTAAAGGTTCTCCTGAATGAGGTTCCCCCTCGAAGGGTCTGACGACGACGGTCACGGGGGTAGAGACATGGTTAGGGGACGATTACGTACGGAGGTCTCCTCTTGGAGGTTATAATCGTCCATCAAAACTAAGTCAGAGGACACTCCAGTGACGAGAAAAGAAGACCTAGAACCACGTACGTGTTAAAACAAACACTGAAGGTCTCAGAGACAAAAGAGGTCAGGACACTTTCCGGATATTAGTTTAAGACCACCGGAAGTCCAGTCTGAGGGACTCTAACGGTCAGGGAAACAACCTAGGGATCCGACCCTTCTAACCGTACCCCAAGTCTTACCACTGTTATTACCTCCTTAAATAAACCATAATAACAAGAGGTCAAATACCCAGTGAGTGAGTCACCCATACCCTAAACTAGAATAACACTAATACGGGGAACGTGGTAGAACGACATCGAACAAAAAACAGAACCTGTACCCCATAGAAAAAAACCATCCAAGGTCGGAGGAGAACAGTTACCAACAAGTTGTCGATCAACGTTAAAACCACGAGTACGACCTCCTCTACTTGTGTACGGGAAGAGGAGACGGTAGAACTTGACCTTCGTTAGACGTAAAGTAAGAAACTATTGTGTAAATTACACAATTCTCTATGTGTACAATACATAAATAAATTTAATACACAGATAAAATACATAAATAAAATACATAGAGAGTCGATTAAATAAGTCAATGAAAATGATGAAAACAAAAAATTAGTACAAACGAAACGTTCACTATCTAAGTGATGGAAATAATATATAAATGGAAAATGTCACTTTAAAATGAAAATACACAGAATAATAATAATTAATCACGGTAAAGAAAACTCGACGTTTCTCAAAGAAACTGTAAAGAATATTTCGGTTAATCCACCACAATTTAAGGAAATCGAAAACGAATAGACTCTTTCAGAATTAGAGAAGAAGTAGAACAATCACTATTAGAACGACCCATCTCTTAATTCCTTGTCGGTTCTCCTCGATGAGGTACAGGCTTCAGTACCCACCACCGGCCCTCCTAGATGGGACGAAGGCTCCGGTCCCCTTCACCGGTTCTCCTCGGTGGGGCGTCGGGTCCAGTCCCCACCTCCAGTCCTCCTCGTTGGGGTACGGGTTCCTCACCACCGTGTCCTCCCGGATCTCCTCGATAGGGTGCAACTCCCAGTCCTTCCCACCACCACTCCTCTATGGGAAGTAGGTTCCATTCCTCGTCGTCGACACGAAACGACCTCGTCGACGCTTCTCTATGGGGTACGGGTCCCATTCTCTTTGGGTTCATTCTACCATCCACAACGTTCTCCCGTAGTCTCCCGTCTGTGTAACGTTGGTATGAGTGTCTTTTTATCAGTCAGATTAGTGTGATCCTGGTGTCGGAACAGATTGAGTTACTTTGATTCGGTACGGACGCCCCGTTGGGTTCTGTCCGTCCAGTACCACCTCTCCAGACTGTCTTACACCGGGTGTCCTCTTCCCTTACCGTTTGGTGAAGTCATAAGAACGGAACTCTTGGGGTACTTGTCGTACTTTTCCATTTTACTATCCTATGACTTTCTCCTTGAGGGGTCCAGTCATCCACGGGTTATACGTTGACCTCTAGTCACCTCTTTATTGAGGTCTTTCTTACTTCCCTCCCTCGGTTTCGTTTTTGTTATAGGTCGACACCTACACTGACCACTATCTTCGTTCCAGGTTTCGACATTTATAACGTATCCTTGGACCTTACAGTCCAGGTACTTAGTTCCGTTTAACCTTCACCAGTTTGTTCTCTACCGTTCCCACTTACAACTGTAAGATCCTTAGTCGCTTGATTTTACCTGACCTTACCTACTTAAATTGAGTCTACTGGTAATATAGATGATGACGTCCGTCCTCAGAGAGTCGTCTTTACCTCATCGGTAGTACCAGTTGTTTTCTCAGGTTTTACGTCATGAACCTACATTAGAGTTTTTACTGTCTTACTAGAGACAAACAAAGGTTCCGTTTGGTAAGTCATAGTGTCAATAGGTTCAGATACAGGGTTGGTCATTGAGACTTCTTCGACTTCAACTTGACAAGATACTTCTGGATGTTCTGGAAAATTTTGATTGTGGGGTTTTTCTACAGGAAAAGTAATATCCCCTGACCTTACGTTTTCATCCTTCAGTTCTTTGTGGACCTCATTGTCCGTTTAAACCGGAACCTTACACCTTACTTCGTCCCGTTTCTGATTATCTCAAAACGGTTCTTTTACGTTACCAGTCTCGTTTGTAAGAGAAGGTTGTTGTGTTCTCTTCTGAGATGTGTACCTGTAGTGGTCTACCACTTGTGGTTTTAGTCTGACTAATTTAAGAAACATCGGTTTCTACCTCTTCGAGATATGTCAGTTGTTCTTGTTCTGGTCCTCGACTGACACCGAGTCTAGTACTTGAGGAATAATGGCTTAAGTCTGAGTTTAACTTCTTTCATCCCTTTTGGTGATCTGGTAAGTCCATACTGGATTTAGTTTAGGGAATACTAATATGTCACCTTCACTCTTTATCTAAATTCCCGGATCTAGACTATCTACCTCACGGACTACTTGATACCTGACTCCAAGCACTGTAACGTGTCCTCTGTCCCTAGTTCTGTTAGGGGTACCTTTTCTTTACGTTTTTTCGTTTTACCGACAGACCCCTCCGGAATGTTTATCGACACTTTTCTTCTCTNTTATCTAAATTCCCGGATCTAGACTATCTACCTCACGGACTACTTGATACCTGACTCCAAGCACTGTAACGCGTCCTCTGTCCCTAGTTCTGTTAGGGGTACCTTTTCTTTACGTTTTTTCGTTTTACCGACAGACCCCTCCGGAATGTTTATCGACACTTTTCTTCTCTCCGCTTTTAGTTTCCTCTTTTTCTTTCTACATTCGTAGACTTACGCCTCAAGGTTTCTTATCATTCTTCTTCCTTCTTTCGGAAGGAGTCGCTAGTTACGTTTCTTTATCTCCTTTTCTTGTCTTACCCTTTCTGATCTCTAGAGAAGTTCTTTTAATCTCTATGGTTCCCTTGTAAAGTACGTTTCTACCCGAACTATTTCCTGTCTTTACCAGACCTGGATTGTCTTCGTCTTCTATAATTCTTCTCCACCGTTCTTATGTGTTTTCTTGACACATTTTTTCTAGAAGTACTGGGTCTATTAGTACTACTACACTAGTGATTAGATCTCGGTCTGTAGAACCTTACACTTCAGTTCACCCGAAATCTTTCGTAGTGATACTTGTTTCGATCACCTCCACTACCTTAAGATCACCTAGACAAAGTTTAGGACTTTCTACTACGACACTTTCACGACGTGAGTTATACGGTCGTTTAAACCTTTTGAGTCGTCACCGGTGTCCTGACCTTTTACAGTCAAAAGTAAGGTTAGGGTTTCTTACCGTTACGGTTTCTTACGAGTTTGATGGCGTGTTAACGAGAGTAGAGTGTGCGATCATTTAATCACGAGTTTTAAGAGGTTCGGTTCGAAGTCGTTATGCACTTGACACTTGAAGGACGACAAGTTCGACTAAAATCTTTTCAGTCTCCTTGGTCTCTAGTTTAACGGTTGTAGGCGACCTAGTAACTTTTTCGCTCTCTCAAGGTCTTTTTGTAGATAAAGACGAAATAACTGATACGGTTTAGGAAACTGACACACCTAGTGTTCTTTGACACCTTTTAAGACTCTCTCTACCCTTATGGTCTGGTGGACTGGACGGAGAACTCTTTAGACATACGTCCAGTCCTTCGTTGTCAATCTTGACCTGTACCTTGTTGTCTGACCAAGGTTTATCCTTTTCCTCATGTAGTTCCGACATATAACAGTGGAACGAATAAATTGAAGATGCGTCTCATGTAGTACTCTTTGCGACCTGACCTTCTTTGTGTTCGACCTTAGTTAAAACGACCCTCTTTATAGTTAGTGGAGTCTATACGTCGACTGTGGTGGGAGTACCATCTGTCACTTCTCCTCGATTTTTCGGAGAACTACTTTCGCTTTCTCCTCTCACTTTTTCAACCGAATTTCGAGTTGTAAGTCTTTTGCTTCTAGTACCGTAGGCCAGGGTAGTGAAGTACCCTTTATCTACCCCTTTGTCACAGTCTGAAATAAAAAACCCGAGGTTTTAGTGACGTCTACCACTGACGTCGGTACTTTAATTTTCTACGAATGAGGAACCTTCTTTTCAAAACTGGTTGGATCTATCGTATAAGTTTTCGTCTCTGTAATGAAACGGATGATTCCAGGCAGATCAGTTCCGCTACCAAAAAGGACACCAGTACATACCTACACTCTCAACCTGACACTTCTTCCGACTCGCGGCTTCTTAACTACGAAAACTTGACACCACAACCTCTTCTGAAAACCCTCAGGGAACCTGACGTACCTCTAGGTTGGTCAGGTAAGACTTCCTCTAGTCGGGACCCTAAAGAAACCTTTCTTACTACGATTTCGACTTTGAGGTCATAAAACCGGTGGAGTACACTTCCCAACTGAGTAACCTTTTCTGAGACTACGACCCTCCCCAACCCCCGTCCTCCTCTTCCCCTGCTGTCTCCTACTCTACCGACCTACCGTAGTGACTGAGCTAGCTGCACTCACTCTCACTTGAGGACCTTTACCACTACCTGGCCCTCCGGACCGCACGACGTTAAGTACCCCAACGTTTCTTAGCCTGTGCTGACTCGCTGACTTTACTTGACTTGAATCAGAAAAGTCGTGAATCTTATACAGTACGGTGAAGAAAGACCGACCATTTCAAAGATGACTTTTTAGACGATTCTCGTAATACACCAAAGGAAACATGTATCGACAAAAAGAGAACGACGAAAATCCTAAGACAGAAATAGGAATCGAAATTGGTAAAATTAAAATTTCACAGAAGTACACATACAGAAACTTAAGTAGAAGAAAATTTAATAGACATTAAAGACCTGGATCTGCAGGAAAGGAACGGTTCCAATCTCGTAAAATATTGGGAATAAATAAGTTTATTAAAAAAGACCGGGAAATAGAGGGAGAAGAGGAAGATCCTGGGGACATTATGTCTTCAATAAGACGAACTATAACAGGGTTTCAAGTTAATTCCAAAAAAGTGATAAACTAAAAAAAAAAAAAGTTAAACGACGAGACAGACCCACTCAAGGTAACGAAACAGAACATCGAATGACCAAACAAGAAGATGGAGTAGGTTAGACGACAACTTGGGAAGATGACACAAAAAGTCCTGGTAATATTGAAGACAAACTATAAAAAGATATAAAAAGTGGTGAAACAACTTTAAGAGTGACACTCATAAAAATATGAGTAATAAAAATTGAGAAAGAGTCCATCTAACAAATACAGACAAAACAAATCCAGAAATAGAACAAGAAAACTAACATTATATAAGGAGAGAGAGAAGTAAAACGGATTAAGAGACACGAACAAAGATATATAAACAACAATCAATGGAGAGGATTAGAACTCCCTTACCGGATACATCTACAGAACACCCCGAATCTTCGTCTTAGGGTGGTCCCGTGGTCTCGGTCCGTAAGTACCCATAGGGAATAAGTCCGACGTACGTTGCAGAACAACACCACCCCCGGTACCGACGACGTCGTCACAGGACGTCACCATACGACCACCCGTCCCGACGGGAGGTCTTGTCGACAATCGAGTCAGTACCGACGACGGTCCACGTCCACCCGTTAGGGTCACCTCCGTGTCCCCACTAAGTCCGAGAGTCGTCTCACAAAGATAACTACGATTGTCCAATCTCCCTTAAGGGTTTACTGTGGGTGACCAAAGAACATAATCGTACCATCGGATTCTAACGTTTCTACCAAGGGTAGTCACAGAGTCATAGAATCGACCTATGACTCATAGGATTGACCAAGGACGATGAGACCGTCTGTAAAGTTCCAATCATTCACCCGAGGAAAGATATTAGATACTCGGAAAGTTGGGTCTCAAAAACATGACAAAAAGACTAAGTCACAGACATGTGTTTGGGAAATTCTCACTTCAAAAGTAGGGGACATCAAGATATTAAAAAGACCTACATAAGGGGTGACCAAAAGTTTCGGTCAACAAAAGCCCGAATAGAAGGGACACGACTTACATCCCCAAACCTGTAGACTACACCTCGAGTCCAGAGAATGAGGAGTCCCCTTCCCGGTGTGAAAACTCAAGGAAGGACTAACACCTAATGGTACTGACCTCACATCAAAAAGGGAACCACTCAGACACAGATACAAAGAAGGTGGGTAGAATTACGATAGGAAAATGAGAAACAACGCCTTTGAGAAAAGTATGTCGAAAAGTCCAGGAAAAGTTTTCCTAAATAAGGTATACGTCGACACCCAAACAAAATGGGTACCCTCCTCTACTTAACTCCTAGAATACGGTGATAGAGTTTGGGAGTGAGAAGTGGACTAAAGTCTGTCAGTTTGATAATCTGTCTCTCTCTCCCACCCATGTATACTACGTTAATACACCATTTTTATATTAAACTAATATCCAATTACAATATACCCAGAAGGATTATGTTAAACAAAATATAAGAAATCTACTTACAAAAGATCCGTCTTACCTTTTGTTTCTTACCAATTTTCGGTAAACTACGATATATTTCATTTTTATCCATTACGATTAACAGTTATTTGTAGGATTTAGTCCATATGTATATAAAACTTTGACTGTGTAAAAAATAATCCGTAAAGTCTATAAAAACAACTCGGTAGACCGTAGCTCAGTGTAAGAGTCGTAAGTATCGAAATCAAGACTTGTCAAACGGGGTTGGATAAAGAGTATGGACGACAAAAGACGGAGGAGTATGAGAACCGACACTGAACATTCAAGTAAGAGGAGTAAGATGGGAAAGAAAGGGACCGAAACTTCCATCCAGGAACCCTCTCGTCTAGATCGAGAACCTCGACTGGTACAACAGAGACCACCGAAACCATTTGTGGGAGGTTAAAGGAACCACTTTTAAGAGACTAAGGTACCTCCCAAGGACTACGAGTCTGTCTTAAACATATTTACTTTGTTTCAAAAGTACACGAATAGACAATAAATTTTGTATTTTAACCATCCAGACTAAAAAATGGTTTGAATGTCAAGATCCTACCTGACGGAATTTTATGTCTGGTACACCGGGGGCATTTCTGGAGCCCCCAAGACCCCCCGTGGAGTTCCATCTTACGTCTGACGAGATGTTATCGACCTTTTTATATGTTCCTCTCTGGGTCCCCGACGGTCGACCTCCTGTGTACCGGACAGATTATTGTGTCAGGGTCTTTCGTCTGTATTCAAGGGTTATGTGTGAGAGTTTAGTTTTTAGGGGTCACGTCCAGAAAGGTTCATATGTACAACTAAACACTGATTCGACGAAGAGTGTGTCCATTACAGTATATCGTACGAAGACCCAGTCGTCGTCATCCTTAAAGTAACAAATTTTTGATACCTGACAGTGTTCGTTGAGTTCCGTCTTCGACCACTCTTTAGTCTACCACTCAGGTCTATAGACTGTCTCGAAGGAGAGTTTGTCAAGTCATAAGTACAGGTTGACTCCAGGGAGACAAGGGTCTTTGGAAAGGACAGAAGAAACCACTGTTCCTCGGTACGAGTCCCGAAAAACAGGGAGAATGTGGGACAGTGGGAAGGGATACAGTACAGAACGGGTCTCACTGGTAAAACACTAAAAAATAGTCAGGTCACTCGACAGGACCGACAGGTTTTGTCCTGGAAGTGGAACGTGTTGGAGTCCCTTAAGATACTTGAGTCTTATGTTTCAACCCTCTTCTTTTCTCACCGATTTTAGATGTAGTCATACCATCGGGACGGGGAACTCCCCATTGTAGAGTGAAGGACTTAGAATACTCGTTATCACTTCAGAAAATGAGTTAGTCACCTCTAGAGAGTAACCAACTGATTTTACAGAATTACAGATAGGTGGTTGATTCAGATTTGATTTAATCTGTTTGTGTTAGAAGTTTACCTGGGATCCTGTCCCTGTCGTGGACAACTCTCCAGTTCTTCGGACCGGGACGTCATAAGACAAGAAAGAAGGACCGACGCCGACCGACGCTGGGACGACTGCCCTCGGTGACGGGAGGGTCTCTGTCCTTCAGAACGCACTCTGAGTAGATCACGACAATGTACTGACATATAGGTGTGTCCACCCATGAGTGAAGGAAGTGGTCTCAAGATTTTACTCTTTTGAGTGTCAAACCACTGGGAAACCCCTCTGTCATATTTACCACAGGTTCTAACTCTAACAAGAGTATTATCCACGTAAAACCTCTTTTGGTACTCGAGGACGAATCTTACGCTCCGGACCCTCTCCTAAGGAAGGGAGAGTCAAGTCAAGTCAGCGAGTCGCCACAGGCTGAGAAACGCTGAGGTACTTAACGTCGTGAGGTCCGGAGGGACAGGTAGTAGTTGTGGGTCTCAAGTGAGTTTGAGTACAGGTAGTTCAGTCACTACGGTAGGTCGGTAGAGTATGACAAAAGGGGAAGAGGAGGACGGGGGTTAGGGAGGGTCGTAGTCTCAGAAAAGGTTACTCAGTTGAGAAGCGTACTCCACCGGTTTTAGGACCTCAAAGTCGGAGTCGTAGTCAGGAAGGTTACTTGTGGGTCCTGACTAGAGGGAATCCTACCTGACCAACCTAGAGGAACGTCAGGTTCCCTGAGAGTTCTCAGAAGAGGTTGTGGTGTCAAGTTTTCGTAGTTAAGAAACCACAAGTCGAAAGAAGTGTCAAGTTGAGAGTGTAGGTATGTACTGGTGTCCTTTTTGGCATCGGAACTGATCTACCTGGAATCAACCGTTTCATTATAGAGACGAAAACTTATACGACAGATCCAACCAGTATTGAAAGGAAGGTTCCTCATTCGAAGAAAGGTAAAGTACCGATATTAGTGGTAGACGTCACTAAAACCTCGGGGGGTTTTATTTCAGACTGTGACAAAGGTGACCAAGGGGTAGATAAAGGGTACTTCACTACCCTGGCCTACGGTACAAGAATCAAAAGACTTACCACTCGAAATTCGGTTGAAAAAGTGAGAGGAGAAAGTGAAAGTAGTTCTCCGAAGAATCGAGGAGAAGTGAAAGACGGTATTCTCACCACAGTAGACGTATAGACTCCACTAACGATAAAGAGGGCCGTTAGAACTAAGGTCGAACACAAAGAAGGTCAGGTCGCAAAGAGTACTACATGAGACGTATATTCAATTTATTCGTTCCACTGTTATATGTCGGAACTGCTTGAAGCAAAGGATCCAATCCTTACGATTAAGCCCGAGGGAAACACACCAGTAAGACCCGACGATACACATTAGATAGTACCCTAAGGGTCTAAACGACACCCCGGAGGACTCTGGACTTGTCCCTCGTCCTGTTTCCGGGGAGATGGAATCAAAGGGGAATCAAATACATATCGGGAGGGGGTGGACCTCCCCTTAAAGTCTTGTTCGCAGAGTGTAGAAGAAGATGAACAAAGTGAAAGGGAAAGAGAATAAGTGATTCCCACCCTAAAGATGAAGGTCAAGGACAAATTTCCCTCAAAGGGTATGTGGTAAAGACAAGGGAGGGAAAGAAGGTGTCGTCACCGACTGACCTCCGACTCTTTGTACCAAATACTTCCTTTCCCACTCTTCATGTAATCGAATTACAAAAGACTTAACATAGAAACTGATAAATTTTGTAAATACATAAATAAAAACCGAAGAGACCCAGAATCAACGATACATCTGAAAGACATCACCGTCATTAGCTCCCGATGAAGATCAAAGCCACGTGTCCGAACAGTAATACCAGCGAAGAGAATAACATCTCGTCCCCGAGATCCCACACTTCCAAACCATCAACACCACGCATCTAAAACAACGGAGGACCGTACACCCTATAAGGACCTGGTTCCTAGTTTGGACACAGGAAGTATAACCGTCCATCTAAGAATTGGTGACCTGGTGATCCCTTCAGGAACTTAAGAATAAAACAGATACTCACACACACTAATACGTTGTACGTATCTTAACACAGTCGTTACAAAAGAAAGGAACTCCTCGAGTGGTAATTGTTTTCTTCTTTATTAGATTAAAAAAAAAAAAATTTTCGTGGTTTGGACATTCCCTTTGGTTGTCGGTTTCGATCAGTAAGATTAGTTCGTCCTCTCGTCTCAAGACCTCTTGGACAGAGTGAAGAAACCTCGTACCCTTAGAGGTCGTACCTTACCTCGAACCTCTACTTCTGAGTTTTTTCTTGTCAACGAAGTCACAGGACCGATTTCTGGTATATAAACGTTATAACTTCATGTATATTATTCGTTTTAACAAATAACCCCAAAGGAACCATTTGGGGAACAGTTCCCTTAGTAAACGGAGGGAACATAATCTTAGTAATAATGATGACAAGTGACATATAACATATTACATATGACAGAACGGAAAGAATCGTTTCTAAGACCAAGACGGACACAAAAGGGTACCGAGTTTTAAACTTCAGAGTGAATTCGATTTTTTATAGACTGAAAAGGTTCCTTTTATATTAGTTTTGAGACTAAAGGTCAATGACATTAATAAAGACGACTCCTGTACGTAACTGAGTAGGAGGGTTGGAACTTGAGAAACTAGGAATACCACAAGGTCTAATCGACCAAACGTCAATTCAGTTGGTCAATACATAAGAAGTGTCCGTTCCGAAATCGAAAATTAGACTACTGTCTAGGTAGAATACTTGAATATTCTACCAGGTCACTAAAGTGATGGTTAAATTGAGTCTACTGGTACTATAGATGATGAAACCCGTCCTTAGGGAGTCTTCTTTACTTCGTCGGTAGTTCCAGTTGTTTTCACAGGTTTTACGTCATGAACCTACGTTAGAGTTTTTGCTGTCTTACTAGAGACAAGCAGAGGTTCAGTTTGGTAAGATATAGTGTCAATAGGTTCAGATACGGGGTTGGTCGTTGCGACTTCTTCGACTTCGACTTGCCAAAATACTTGTGTATGTTCTGGAAAATCTTGATTGTGGGTTTTTTCTATAGGAAAAGTAATATCCCCTGACCTTACGTTCCTTCAGTTCTTTGTGGACCTCATTCTCCGTTTAAACCGGAACCTTACGCCTTACTTCGTCCCGTTTCTGATTATCTCAAAACGGTTCTTTTACGTGACCAGTATCGTTTGTGGGAGAAGGTTGTTGTGTTCTCTTCTGAGATGTGTACCTGTAATGGTCTACCAGTTGTGGCTTTAGTCTAACTAATATAAGAAACGTCGGTTTCTACCTCTTCGAGATATGTCAGTTGTTTTTGTTCTGTCTCTCGACTGACACCGAGTCTAGTACTTGAGGAATAACGGTTTAAGTCTGAATTTAACTTCTTTCATCCCTGGTGGTGATCTGGTAAGTCCATACTGGATTTATTTTAGGAAACACTAATATGTCACCTCCACTCTTTATCTAAATTCCCTGATCTAGACTATCTATCTCACGGACTACTTGATACCTTACTCCAAGCACTGTAAAATATCCTCTGTCTCTAGTTATGGTATGCGTGCCTTTTCTTTACGTTTTTTCGTTTTACCGACAGACCCCTTCGGAATGTTTATCGACACTTTTCTTCTCTCCACTTTTCGGTTCCTCTTTTCGTTTCTATATTCGTAGACTTACGTCTCAAGGTTTCTTATCGTTCTTCTCTATTCTTTCGGAAGAAGTCACTAGTTACGTTTCTTTGTCTCCTTTTGTTGTCTTACCCTTTCTGATCTCTAGAGAAGTTCTTTTAATCTCTATGGTTCCCTTGTAAAGTACGTTCCTACCCGAGCTATTTCCTGTCTTTACTATACCTGGATTGTCTTCGTCTTCTATAATTCTTCTCCACCGTTCTTATGTACCTTCTTGACATGTTTTTTCTAGAAGTGGTTGGTCTATTAGTACTACTACACTAGTGATTAGATCTCGGTCTGTAGAACCTTTCACTTCAGTTCACCCGGAATCTTTCGTAGTGATACTTGTTTCGATCACCTCCACTAGCTTTGTTAGTTAAGAAGTCTCGAATCGAAAGGAATACCAGGTTGAGAGTGTAGGTATGTACTGATGACCTTTTTGGTATCAAAACTAATATACCCAGAAACAACCGTTTCCCGACAGAGACGAAAAATTATACGACAGACCCAAACAGTATCAAAAAGAAGGTTCCTCGTTCGTAGAAAATTAAAACACCGACGTCAGGTTTATAACTACCACCTCTGGTTTTTTCCCTCCACATCCAGAACCTTTCATGTAATCTGTCCCGAAAGGTGTCCGGAGTCAAACTTTGGAGTGAGTAGGTTATCGGATTGAACTAAAAGAGGAAACCACTTAACACAATATAACTGGAATTTCCAACTATATTTCTAATTTATTCTATACAATATGTTTCACGACGGAAGAACCGGAGACTTTCGAGTCTCCTGTAATCCAAGTAAGTATGATTCTGATGAATTACATCTGGTACTACTACAAAACAGGTCTCATTGTATTTGAAGTTACTACCGTACAGTCCGAAGTACCTCTGGGTATTCCTCGGATTATGGCAGAGAAGAAGAATGAATAAAAGTCGAAGAAAACAGAATTTAGGGATTAGGGTCTCCGGTATCTTAGAAAGAGAGAGAGACGTGAGAAACCTCCTATTTTGAAAAAGGATTTAAGAGGTGGAGATTGTACTCTTCTTTCTTGGTCCTTCATCAATTCACATCCTAAGTATCGTACCCCAACGGACCCTGGTTCAGGGTTGAACAGGTGAGACTACGAAATAATAGAGTCCGTCCAATTAGCTGACAAGACACAAGTCAGAGGAAGAAACAATCGTCCTGATTGTTATTGTTGGGGATCTAGTAGTCCTCCTTAATTGTGTCCATTTTGTGAATCTTGTCACGGGCCGTGTGTCAAATGTAGGTTATTTATAGGCAATAATGGTCTTTCGTTCGAGACCTTCACGTCTCTAAAACTGATGGAACAAGTGACGGTTAGGGGGTCATAGACGTTGTCACGGACCATACGTCCTCCGGGAGTAAGTGGACAACTTCTTTACTTGCCAAGAGACTTAGGACAGTAACTGTTACATACCGACACCTATAGCAAATATGGTGAAAACAACAAATCCTATGTCGGTAAGATCTCAAACGAGGACTGAAAAAAGAGAAACCCTCTTTTGTGTTCAAAGAGTCCGTATTTATAAAGTACACTGAAATCGACGTCTTCGTGTAAAGAAATCACGTCTCAGGGAGACACAGACGTCTTAGTCCGTCCACGAAGGAGATACGGCGTTCATAAATACCTAGACTTAGTGTATCGTGTTACCGGTCCACAAAACGACACCTCGTAGTGTACCCTCTCCCTAGAGGTCGGCAGTCTTTGGACCGAGACTCATCTCGCTTGTGTGGTGTGTGTGTGTATGTGATGTCCAAGGGACGGGAGTCGTCCCCGAGGTCAGATCACTCTCCGTGAAGAGTGGTACTTGATACTTACTACTATTCTCTCATTCTCTCACCGTCTCTCTTTAATACCCTCTTACTACTACGACTCACTGTAGAGTCTAGTGAGTAGAGTTGTCTGAAACGGTTCGTACACGGTATGTGGTCCCTGACCAGAGTCTATTTTCGAAACTTGTTCTGTGTCCCTTTTACTCTTCTGGTGTTCGGTGAGCTCCCGTCCCAGGGAGAAGGAACAATTAGAGACATAGGGTCCCAAAAGTGTCCCAAGTCGAGTCTCTTGAGTCATTTACAACTCATTTCCACGGTTACCTTTTACTCACGAGTAACGACTACCTAACGTGCTCGGGAAGTTCAACAGACTCATCTTCTTTGTCGACAGAGATTCCCCAATCTCGAACTCGTATGGGTACTCTACGGACTTTACGTCCCGAGATCTTCTTTTCACTGGAACTTAATGTTATTCATTAAAAAGACGCGGTTTTATTAAACCTACTTATAGAAGACTCTTATCTTCTTAAACTTGACTCCGACATACCGTCAGTCTTCTTATCGACTACACCTGTACATTACGGACCTCAGACCTTTATAAAATCAATTATAGACGTTTCCCTAAAACGTCTACACTAATTTAATTCCTAGAACTATATTCCTCTAAGTCAAGTCAAATCAATTCAGTGAGTCAAGTCAAGTTAGCAGACTTAGAAACGTTTGGATACCTGACATCGTACGGTCCGGAGGGACAGGTAGTGGTTGAGGGTCTCGAACGAGTTTCAGTACAAGTAACTCAGCTACTACGGTAGGTTGGTAAAGTAGGAGACAGAAGGGGAAGAGAAAGAAGGAAGTTAGAAAGGGTCGTGGTCCCAGAAAAGGTTACTCAGTCAAGAAACGTAGTCCACCGGTTTCATAACCTCGAATTCGTAGTCAGGAACGTTTTCATAAGTCCCAACTAAATAAAATCCTAACTAAACAAACTTGAGGAATGACAGGTTCCCTGAGAGTTCTCGGAAGATGTCGTGGTGTTAAGTTTTTATAGTTAAGAAATCACGAGTCGAAAGAAAGACCAGGTTGAGAGTGTAGATATATACTGATGGTCTTTTTAGTATCGAAACTAATATACGTGGAAACAACCGTTTCACTACAGAGGTGAAAAATTATGTGACAATCCAAATAATATCGAAAGGAGGGTTCCTCGTTCGTAGAACCACCATTAAACAATGTTTTCATGATCTGTTTTCGTCTTGTGCCTCTTCGTATCCGAGACTTCGAGTTCTTTCCTTCCTCTAACCTCTCCGAAACTCCGAATAGTCACGTAACCCGTCTTCATTCACGATTCCCTACTAATCTTTACCCATTGTCCTCTATACCCACTTCGTTAGTCAGGTCGGTCTGATATCACTGATAGGAGTACTAGTTCTTAAACCCGAAGTTAGGATTTGGTAATCTCCCAATCTTTGTTAAGAAGAGACGTACGACCCCTTCCCCACCCCACACTCTCCTTACCGGTTCCAGTCGTTCCTACGATGACACCTCTGGGTTTGGTACCCCCACGTCTCTCCTTCGGTGACCTTCCTCGTTTGTTTTCACTAAATGAAAGTCTAGGTAGGAGGTCTACATACTTGTGGTTAAAACTTGTTGGAGGGACACTCGTAATATTAATTGTTCAGAAGAATTGACTACGACACATCCGACGGAGATGGTCGGTCCCTTCTCAGACTATCGTAGATTCCCAGACTACCCTGAGGTCCTGGGTTTCGGGTGTAACCCGAGACGACAAAGACCTACGGACACACCCTGTGAACCCGAGGTGTACACTACTACCCGAGACAGGATGTAGACCGGTAGAGGAATACACGTAGAAATTCGGTGTCTCGGTCTTCTTCCACTCGATTCCCAGTAAAGTCTCAGTTCGTCTCCCCACCTCACAAAGACATTTTTACAGAAGGGTGTGACCGGGTAGGTACCTACCACTTCTTTTCTCTACTCTCCTTCTCTCTTCCTTATTAAATCGTTTGTAGGGTGCTTTCCCGACCTGGTGTCCACTCCCACACGATTCCTCCTCTAAGAACAACCCAGTTTGTCTCAGACTTACTACCACCAGTTTACGTTAGGGATGTTACTATCTTCTTCTTAAAAGGTGTTCGTGGAGTAACGACTTTTTCTTCTCTTAGTGACTACCATCTTCTTTCTGATGTCCCGTACCTTATTGTTTGAAAGTAAGGTGAGGACCGAGGAAATAATTATACTATAGGAGGTGAGTAAGTAAGTAGTTTTATTTACTTACTGAGTGCCGTACAACTTTTTACTTCTCCCCATTTCCGTTCCAGATCTATGACGAGACTTCGTAGGTTTCAGACCACCCCTTCTTTTCTCTTTTGACGTAAAATCGTCTACACGAGGTTCCTGTTCACGCCTACGGATGAGTTATTTCCTGTCGGTCCTTATCGAAGGACGTTCTCGAGTACCAACTGGTCACAGGCTTCCTACACATTCTTAGTCCGTCCGTCTCTTCTCCTCTTTCCTATATGATCTATAGAGACCAATACGTTGTATAATGGGGTTTTGAATCACCTCACTTTGTTGTTACTTGTAAACACTTGAATTTATAGTTATTGGAGTCTATACGTCTACTGTGGTGGGAGTACCGTCTTTCACTTCTCCTTGATTTTTCGGAGAACTACTTTCACTTTCTCCTCTCACTTTTTCAACCGAATTTCGAGTTACAAGTCTTTTGATTCTAGTACCGTAGACAAGGGTAGTGAAGTACCCTTTATCTACCCCTTTGTCACCTTTGTCACGGACTGAAATAAACCCCCCCTAGGTTTTAGTGACGTCTACCACTGACGTCGGTACTTTAATTTTCTGTGAGGAACCTTCGTTTCAATACTGGTTGGATCTATCGTATAAGTTTTCGTCTCTGTAATGAAACGGCTGATTCAAGACAGATCAGTTCCGATACCAAAAAAGTCACCAGTACATACCTACACTCTCAACCTGACACTTCTTTCGACTCGCGACCTCTTAACTACGAAAACTTGACACCACAACTTCTTCTGAGAGCTCTCAGGGAACCTGACGTTCCTCTAGGTTGGTCAGGTAAGACTTCCTCTAGTTGGCACCTTAAAGAAACCTTCCTTACTACGACTTCGACTTTGAGGTCATGAAACCGGTGGAGTACACTTCTCAACTGAGTAACCTTTTCTGAGACTACGACCCTCCCCAACCCCCGTCCTCCTCTTCCCCTGCTGTCTCCTACTCTACCGACCTACCGTAGTGACTGAACTACCTGCACTCAAACTCACTTGAGGACCTCTACCACTACTTGTCCCTCTGGACCACACAACGCTAAGTACCCCAGTGTTTATTAGTCTGTGTTGACTCGCTGACTTGACTTGACTTGTCAAAGACACCCAGTCCTTAAATTCTCGTCGATTCGACCTAACAAGACTGAACACCTAAGAGTACTCCAACGTCAGAAGTCTTTCCGAAACAGACTCCGACCTCCTAGACGAAGGTTCTACCCAGGAAGTGTACCGACAACCGTCCTCCAAAGACACCGAACTCTCAGGAGGATTACACCGAAGTGACTCGTACTCACTATACTCTCACTCAGTCTTAGACGCTACAGAGAATACTGGGTCGAAGTTTTAGAGGGATGACAGTAAAGACAAAATAGGACAACCAATATGTTAGTCGTAAAAGTTATACCCTCCTCTAATGTACTCCCGTATTGACAGTCCCACACCCTGAGAAACCCCATCCGACGGTACTGTCCGTAAGGTCCAATCTCCTGATCGTACTTCTTTCGGTACCCCGACTCTAGTCGCACCTCATCAATTCCTTGATCTTCTACAAACGAAATCCCTGTTTTCCATATTAAGTGGACCCACCTCTTCGTGTCCGGTCTGGTTCCTCCTATAACTAACGTGTCGGTAACTCTCGAACCTGACATAAGACATCTACCACCCCTACCAGTCGTCCTCGAGTACACCCTTGACCCTTCCAGTAAGATCACCAGTGCATCTCTATTGTTCAAGTCTCTGTCCCTCTTCTCGGTCTTTCGTTGACACCAGTAGGCACAATCGCGACTTCCCTGAGAGGGACCCCTGATACCCACGTGTACACACAGTATAGATTTAGTACCGTTCTAAACCTCTCATCGACTTGCATATTACCCTTCCTACCCACTTCAGTTCCAAAAAAAGGGAAGAAAGACCAACAGATCCATCTACCTTTACAGTATTTGACTCTGACCCCAGGGTCCCACCCCATCGTCTTCCCAGACGAAACTCCCATACCTAAATTTCTCCGAGGACCCCCATAAGTTACCCAAAAGGATCTTCTATAAAACTCCGGTTTCTTTCGAAAGACTTAACTTATATGTCTCACTTCATTCGGTCTTTCTTTTTGTGGTTATGTCATATGATTACGTATATATACCTTAAATCTTTCTACCATTGCTATTGGACCATACACTCTGTCGTCTTCTCTGTGTCTACATATCTTGTCAGAAAACCTGAGACACCCTCTCCCACTCTCACCCTACTAAACCCTCTTATGTTTAACTTTGTCTATATTATGGTATATACTTTACTTAGCGGTCAAGTCCAAACTTCGTACTATGACCTACGAACCCCGACCACGTGACTCTACTGGGTCTCCCTACCATGTCCCTCCCTCCTCCCTCTCCCCAAGTTCTACCCCTTGTGCACATGTGGACACCACCTAAGTACAACTATATACCGTTTTGGTTATGTTATAACATTTCATTAATTGGAGGTCAATTTTATTTATTTAAATATAATTTTTTATTTATTTTCGTTTCTTTTTTTTACTTTCTGTTTTTTTTTAATTTTTCTTGACCGTTTGGGACCGGCATCTTACATCTTGAAAATTAACTTTGAATTAATTTCAGTGAAACCAATAATTACCAAACCTGAAACGAACGAGTCCCAGATATGGGATAAGATCCTAAGTGACCTTTCGTCCCTCCCTCTCTTTCTCTCTTTGTCTCTTCTTTGTCGGAAACAACACGTGAATGTTACATAAGTCGTGACAGACCTCACGAAAGTACACATAGTAGATTAAGTTTTAGTAACGTCGTCATAACTCTCGAATACGAACCAGTCTGTGAGAGACTTCTTAAAATACACATAAGTTTGTAACTTAAGAGTCTCACTTTGACACTTCCTCCATGACAATATATATTTCCTTGACTCCATCTCTCCAAGTTGTTGAACAGGATCCAAAAGTAATCCGTTAAAAATGTTTATTTCTTGATCTCAGACTCTCAAACTCATAACACCGGGTCCAGTGTGACACTATTCATTATCTCGATCCTACACTCACTCACTTAGGTACCAAAATGTAGATGAGTTGTTTTTCGACTCCAGACTCCGTTACCGAAAGACCAAAACGGGTACCGTAGTTCCCTTTTTCTTTTCTCCTCACTTCTTTCTGGTACATGTGTGTGTGTGTGTATGTGTGTGTCGGTTTGTTTATTTGGTTTTTTGGCTAATCTTGATTATTGTCTTAAACCATTTCATCATCCTATTTTTTGGTTATGTGTCTTTGGACAACACAAAGAAAGTACGTGATCATTACTCGATTACCTTTCTCTTTTATTTATTCATTTCGGTAAATGTTAACGTAGTTTGTGTTTTCTAGATCCTTATTTGAATTAATTCCTCCGTTTTTGAATATGTGATTTTTGATATTCTATGAGTACTTTCTTTACTTCTTCTGTGTTTTTTTGACTTATCATAACAGTTTTACTGGTATGATGGGTTTCGTTACATGTTCAAGTTACTTTAGAATTACATTTATGGTTACCGTAAAAAGTCTCTTTATCTTTTTTTTTTGTGGGATTTTAAACATACCTTGAAATTTTCTGGGGGTTTATCGGTTTTGTTAGAACTCTTTTTTCTTGTTTCGAACTTTGTAATTCGAGAAACTAAAGTTTACTATAACACTTATATATCATTAATTTTACCCTACCTGACCGTATTTTTGTCTGTGTATCTAGTTACTCTATCTTGTCTCGGGTCTTTATTTAGGTGCACACAGTCCAGTTAATTAAATATTGGTTCCTTAGTTTATATATATTACCCCTTCTTGTTAATTAACGTGACCTTTTTGCCTTATCGATGTACGTTTTCTACTGGTGGTAGGATATGGTATACTGAAGGGACCACCGAGTCTACCGCTTCGCGGACAGACGTCCTACCATCTGAACCCAAACTAGGAGTCCAACCCTTCTAGGGGACCTCTCCCTTTACCGTTGGGTGAAGTCATGAGAACGGACCTTTTAGGGTACCTGTCTCCTCGGACCATCCGTTTCTCGACCTGTGTTGACTCGTTGAAATGAAAGTGAAAGAAGATATGGTATGTGTTTTTAATTGAACTTTATAAAGTTTAATTTCTGAACTGATATACTGGACTTTCGTATTTTGAGGATCTTCTTTTGTATCCGTCATTTCGAGAAGTTGTAGTCAGAATCACTACTAAAAAGCCTAAACTTATGGCTTTCGTTTTTGTTGTTTCCGTTTTTATTTGTTCACCGTGATGTTGTTTTAGTTTTCGAGGACGTATCATTTCCTTTGGTAGTTGTTTTACTTTTCCGTCGACCACCTTGGTCTCTTTTATAAACGTTTGGTATATGGACTATTTTCCAAGTATAGGTTTTATATATTGCTTGAATACGTTGAGTCATCAAATTTTTCTTTTTCTTCGTTAGACTAAATTTTTACCCGTCTTAACTGTAAAAAGACTTCTACTGTATGTCTATTCGTTGTTCATGTACTTTTCTACGAGTCGTAGTGATTAGTGGTCCCTTTACATTTATTTTTGGTATCGTTCTATGGTGGGTTCTATGGTGGAGTGTAAATTAATAATAGTTTCTCTGTTTTTTTATGTTCGTAACCTCACCTACACCCCTTTTCCCTTGAGAACACGTGACAATTATCTTGCATTTCATCATTTAAGTGATACCTTTTACCATGTCTCCAAGGAGTTTTTTTTTAATTGTCTTGATGGTGTACTAGGTTGTTAAGGTGAAGACCCATAAATATACTTCTTATATTTTTATGTTTGACACTTTCTATGCACGTAGGTGTATAAGTAAACATTGTCGGTTCGATGTCTTTTTTTAATCCACAGGTAGTTACCTTCTTACCTATTTCTTTAACGTTATATCTATGTGACAAAAAGTCGGTATCTTTTCTTACTTTAAAACAGTAAAAACTGTTGTACCTACCTTGAGGTTCCGTAGTACGATTCACTTTACAGTGTTGGAGTGAATATACACCAGGGATTTTTGTTTTTGTTTTCCGGTTTTATTTGTTTGTTGAAGGGGGTAATATCTACGTCTCTGGTCCAACCACAAACGGTCTCAACCCACACCTTCCCCCACTTTACCGACTTCCCCTAATTTTCCATGTTTATAGGTCAATCTGCTATTCAGGACCTCTACATTACACGTAGTGTCACTGATATCAGTTATGATGATATAACGTATAAATTTTATGTACGTTATATATATATATATGTGTCTGTGTATATATACATTCAGTTTATATATATATATATATATATATTCGGTTTCCGTGTATTTTATGAAAAATTAAATTTTTTATTAAACAAATGTAGCTATAACATTTCATTTTTTTATTTATTTTTATTTTGTTTTGGTTTGTTTTTATTATTAAACATATGTCATTTTGAAACGAACACAGACAGTTGTACATCGAGTGTCAATTTTAAAGTGTTATATCTATTTTCTGTATCCTTATATCTTTTCGATGTTCTTTTTGGGTACTTAGGTTTTGGTTACTCCGTGTTACTTCTACCACCCTTCGAGTTTGAGTGGACCCTTTCCATCCATCATATCCAGGTCACCCGATACGGTACACCCTTGTACCAGAACGACAACGACCTAGAAAGTCTAAAAGTAGATTTTCAGATCCATAATTTCACTTTTTGTTTAATCAACGATTGTGACGTCCGTCCTTTTTATACAAACACTAAAGTGACCTAAGAGTCTGGTGGTTATACAGTAGAGGTATTTCTGGGGAACCCAGTATAATACACTGTTCGGTGACCTATTGAGGATATTTTAATCTAAAAGGGAGTTTGGTCGAGGTGGGTGAGACCCCTCAAAACCCCACCAGGAACGACGTCACGAACCTCGGACTCCCCCAAAAAGACGACCAAAGGAGACTAGAGTCTCTAGTAAAACCAAAATAAGTAAGTTGGTCATAAATACCTCGACTCCAGTCGTGTCTTCTGTGTTACCCTTTATCCTGTCTGTGTGAGATACCAAAATCCTCGAACCTCACATGACCCTCCACACGTGTTGTCTGTCGATTAATGTAATTATTTACGTTCTATTGAGTACTATTCACGGTTCTTACTCTCCGTCTCCGTCCTCTCTCCTTTACATTACCCCCAAGTTAAATCTGACTTCTCTCACCAGTCTCTTCCAGACTCCTCTGGGTGCACGACTCCTCCCTCTCGGAAGACCCGTCTCCTCGTACACATGTCCTGGTGTGTTCCGACTCCTTTGACTACTACCTCGCTTCCCGACGTGTCGTCCTCGGATTTCTCTCTCGTCCTCTCTTTTGCTGACTGGACCCCCGTCCCTGGACCACGAGACGGGAACCTTCCGTTCCGCCCTAAGGTCGTCCTCTATGGACTAGACTACTTACACAGAACTCCCGGGTGGGGCTGGGAGGGGCCTACGACTGACAGTGTCCACTTACTTCTGCTGTACCTCTGGTACCGTGTCTATTCTATCCTGCCTTCTTCCTGTACCCACCCCGTCATCTCTTCCTATTCTCATCAGTCTCTGTACGAACCTGCGTCTCGGTTGACCCGTGTTACTAATGTTAAACAAAGTTAGCGTATAACGACGGACTCTATTCGGTTCAGGGACCACCTCTCGCTGTAAACGAGAAGGAAAGAATTTACAAGACCTAGTGAGGGGAAAGGCCTCTCTTCGGGAGACTGGGACGACGTGGGTGTTCGGAGTAGTTTACTCCCCAGTCACAGACGTCTGATTGTAAACGGAAGACCTAAACCGAAATTCGTTGGTTCACCAAAGGTTTATGAATTGGTAAGAGGGGAAATCCGACTCAAGACCCACACCCCTTGTGGGGTCTCAAAAGGTGAGTCCTTTAAACGGAGGTTCCTCTCATCACTATCATCAATACAGTGATTCACAGACCGTGATAAAATTCACAAAATGTACACCAACTAGTTACCTTAGTCCAAGTAACGATAGGGACAAAACGTCTACTCTTCTGACTCCATGTCTCTCCACTTCATTGAATGAGTTCCTACGTCGACTTGGGTCTGTCAGGTAACGTTTCAGGTACGTGAATTCGGGATCAGACGTTCACACTCGTTTGTGTCTACAAAAGTCTCCCGACAGTACACATCAAAGTAAGACACAACACTTTCTGAGTCCTTCACCAAGACGGACGTAGAGGGGGTGACCAAGTGACCCGTTACGACGGTCTTTCCTAAACAGGACCCGTACGGGTAGTACCGTAGACACACCGGTCTCAGGAAGAGGTCGGTCACCCCGAGACGGGATGGAGACCACCTTCTTCGTTACACCACACCGTGGAGGACGTCTCCCTCCCCTCCCCACACGATAACTGACCTGGTCGAAAGTCGGGAACTAGGTCCTCTTTAGACAAATGTTTCACGGTTCTCGGGTCTCCACTAGTCTTTACTTCCCGACCGGATCGTTACCCCTACCAACACTCGACTCGGGTAGTCGTTGAAACGGGCCTCGAAACGGACCTCCTATGTTTACGTAAACCGGGTATTCACTGTTCTCCGGTGTCCCCTTACACGGCTCGTGTCACCCCTTCTACCTGTTCTATCTTCCTTACTGTCGTCTAAGTGGTGTTGGTGTGAAGGTGTGTACTCAAAAGGAAGGGTTTGTAGGGGAGACTTGTCGTTACGTAAAAAGACTGTTCCTCAAAAGAATCTTCCGAATTTACGGAAGTCTTCGTAAAAGGACCGTTCCTCTGATATCCCCTTGATCCAACAGGTCGACAACTACCCCTGAACGGTCGACGAGAGTTAAACGTAAAGGTCCCTTCGACCACGTCTACTTTGGGGTCAAAACATTCGTCTTCTTTGGGTCGAGAGACCAATACCCGAAGACACTGTCACTGGACACAAAGGAGTAAGGTTATTTCCTCCCTGCCAACCCTGTGAACCGGGTAGAGAAGTTCGAGGGGTTTACGGTAGAGAGGACTCCTGTCGTACGAAACGAAAGAGAAAGTCTAAGAATTTAAAAACTCTATGTTGGGTCAGATCCTGTCACAAAAGACTTCAAACAAGGTTTCTTGGGATCTACAGACTCCAAGAGGGAGAAGAAAGAGTCACGGGTGGGTGGGGGACGGCGGGGCGGGGTAGGACCGGACGTGGCTGAACCACAGGGTTCAAATTTGTTTAAACTGTCCGGAACTACAACCAAACAGGAGTCTTTAAGTGTCCCGTGTATTCGTACCGTATATCAAGAGTCTTAAGGTATTGTCCCTTTGAAGAAATTCCAACGTTAAAGAGTTTGAATTCACTGTTGTTTTTAGAAAAAAGTATAGTATCGATCATTATTGGGTACCTTGGTCCTAAGATACCTTATCTGAAACTTATAAAAATTTGATCCTCTAGAGTGCGTACAAGTAAGTTGTAAGTTGTCTGACGAACAACGACTTAAGGAAGAGTCCGAAACACGGTCTGTGACCTCGGTTTTTTTACAGTCTGAGTCTAGGACAAGAATCCCTCGAACCAACCCACTTCCTCTGTTCCCCCTGTGTCTCTCGCCGGAGTCCAGTGGAACTCCGTCACCTCCGAGGGACCGCCTCCTCCATTATGGACTCTACTAAGAGATTCTTGTTCCCCATATGGTGGTCTGTTTCTGGGTTCCGGTCCTCCTCGACACGAACCGTGTCTCGTCCGTTAATTTCGGTGAGGTCATAAGACCGGACTTAAGGTACCTGACGTATCAGACACCCCGACGTTTCTCAACCTGTACTGACTCACTGAAAGTGAAAGAAAGTGAAAGTTAGGTCTTACTTGATTATGAGTCACATCAAGTCACATCGTATTATGAGTCACATCGTTTACGATTCGGTAGTGAAAGATCAATTCCCTTCTTGTGATACCTAAAACCAAGAGTCGATTTCGTGGAAATTACTAATTCGATATCTATAAAAAGTCCGAGTAAAGGAAACATTAACTCTTTAACCACTAAACCTTCTTGGTAGAACCTGGGGATACGTTTTGAATGACTGGACAAAGACTGAAGTGACCTCGTACACCTCAACTACCACGGTTCCCAGTCAAATCTATTCTGACCGGACTCTTGGACCGTGTTTGGACAGACGGACGGAAACGTCTTTCAGTCGTCTACCTTCCTCTCCGAATACGAAAGACTTGTCAGTAATTATTCGGTGAATCTTTGGTATAGTTGTTTGAGACTTCTCTTTGTTACAGAAGGTTCACACCTCCTATATCACATTATGAAGACCACGGATGAATACGTGGATCGGGACAGGACCTACTAAAGTGTGGGCAAAAGAGTAAAGTAGGAGGATACTAAGACTTCCTTCCCTCTATGATACAAGTAAAATGGGTTCTTTCCTTTTTTATTTTTTATTTTGACACCAACCCCTTAATTTCACTGGTCGTTTCCCACACCGGTCCTGTAACTCTTTACAACCTCCGGTCTAGATCCACAGGTAGTGTGACAAAGTATCACAGAGGAAGAATGTGACACCCCCATTTGAAAGTGGAACTGGACACTCCACTAAGGAAAACGTCTTGAGGGGGAAATGAACGTTTTGAGGTCGTAGAGGTTCACACCAAATAACCGACGAAATAATCGTAAATCATCTCTTGTGTCTTTTATAATCCCAGGAAGTCGAGAGAAAAGTAAACAGTACAGGACCTCCACTCACCGAAATATAAATCGTACAATAATTCCGGTTAAAATGGAGACTTAGTTTCCTCCTGAAAGTTTAATCTACCCCTTACTAATTTACACCGTCTCAGACTAAAAGATCATTCTACCCCTGGGTTTCTTCGGATCTACATCTTAACCCTAAAAGTAGTTGACCTGTCTACATCCATGTCGAAAGTGTACCCACTCCCCGTACTTCGACTTGAGAGAAAGACTCAGAGGGGAACTTCTTGTCAGGTCTCAACTTTGTAAGACCGTGACAGGAACCACGACTTTGACAAAAAGAGAGGTTTCTCCACTCCTTCCTGAGTCTTTTAGTGTAGTACCGAATCGTGGAACCCATTCAACCCGGGAGCAAAGAGAAGATTTCAGTGTCCGTGGGAGACCTTTTTCTTTAATTTAGTTAGGGAGGACTGGAGTGGCGTAGTAAGGGCGTGTGTAGTCGTACCGACTTACCGTCTTTGTTCTGGGACCAACTCAGACCCCGAGGTACCCCGGAGAGGGGTAGTATTTGACGGAGGTATGGAGGTTATACTTGGGTGTTCGAGTACTTCGAACGAAGTTCAACCCTCCGTGTCTGAGACCCTATACCAAATGACCAAATTACAAAAACCAAAATCTACGTTTTATAAACCAACTTTTAGAATTCTATCAAGGGTCCTATATTTTATCTAAATTTAGGGGACGAAAACAACTTCATCTCCTTCACAGACTTTGAGACCGGTATACCAGGATGAGGTCACTTCAGGGAAAAAATGTAATCTAATGAAACCTAATCTTACTTTTTCGTCCTGGGAACTCCGTCCCATAGGAGTCATGTACCTTCTTACAAACCATATAGAATCCACGAGCTCCTTATAAACAAGTATTAACCTTGTACATTCTGATCACCACCGTAAGGGACCTAGACCTGTGTCATTTCTACTGTGGTCTTGGGTACAGTCTTCTTAATTGACTAATAGTGAACTCTCAGAAGTATGAAGTTATATGTATGTTATATTCTAAGGACGAGTAAGGAACGAGTTGAGACATCCACTACTGTCCCTGTCCCGATCAAATAAAGGTCTTTACCATGGATAATTGTCCTTTTAGTTTACCTTGGAATACTATCCTTCATTTCTCACCTCTATAACTATTTTTATGGTTACTAAAAGTATAGACAACCCCAGAAGAATCCATGAATCCACACCTTTTACGAGAGGTGTACGTAAAAGAGTCAACTTAGGAGTTTCATAGGGATGATAAAATCTTCCTGTTGTATTAAGTGTTTGGATGACGGATAGTCATCGTATCCAGGGGAACTCCGGACGGTTCGACACTCAAAGGACTCCCGTCCTGAATTGAGACTGAAACCAACTCAATAACGACACAGAAACGTGTTTTAACTCGAATCCCTTCTAGGTGAACGGACTCTACTTTCTCTACCCACTCTCGTTCCCGTTGATCTCTGTCCCTCGGGTCCCCTCTTCGACAAGAATAAAGGTTGTAACTCCTACGATACCATTGTACTATCGTACTCTTCTTTTTCTTACACATATACACTTGTATGTATACATGCATATGTACATACATAATTCACGTATGTATACATAATTATTATTTATAACACAAAAATTTATTGTTAATAAATTATTATTTATTACACAAAAAATTTCGATCAAAATTTATTTAACTTTAATTACGAAACTTTCAATCCTAAAGGAAAAAAATTCAGTCATATAAGGTCCATATTAAATTATGTCACTTTAGGTGGGTAAAATTCACATGTGGAGTTAAAACTGTTTACATATGCCAGTATCGGCGTGACGTTAGTAATATAACTCATTGAGGTAGTGGAGTTTTCCAAGACACACGGAGAAACGTAGGTAGAGAAGGAGGGTGGAGGTCGGAGACCTTTGGTGTCTAGAGATGGAGAGGGATATTAAGACAGAAAAAGTCTTACAATTTATTTGACCTAGTGTGTGATACTTCAGAAAACACGGACCGAAAATTTGAGTGGTATTACGAAAAGTCTACGTAGGTACAAAAATGTGTACAGTCATCAAACAAGGAAAAATAACGACGGTAAAGATAAAAGAAAATCTTAAACACATTAACCATAATAAAGAAGGATTTAGGAAACCATCTCAAAAGGTCACTTTGGTGGATCCGGTTTTGTCATATAAAACTCTTGTCCTCGAGTAACCGATAAAACCTATGGAACCGAAACCACGTACAAGTGAAACGGGAAAGAAGGGAATGGATCCTCCCCGATCCAACAGGTGTATAAGGGTCCTCTGGCGGAGGGGGATGGGAGGGTGGGACGACGACGGTGATTGACGACGACCGACCCAACGTCTAGTCTCACACGTCCACCCCCGTCCTCTTCTCCCTTTCTACTTCTAAGTAGTCACTGAGTCCCTTTTTTGACCACCCTCCTCACTTTACAGTCCCTTTGTCGTAGGTCCCAAAGGTCTTGTCTCTAGTCTTTTGCCCTTTTGTTGTACGGTTGGAGGAAGGTCGGACTAATGACCCCTCTTTTAGTGAAATAGTTCCAGTGTAACGACAAATGATAAAAGTAGGAGGGATCTTTCTTTTTTTCGTTTGAAATCTTTCTCTGACGAAGAGGTCCTCTAAAGGTTGGAACACAGGTCTGGTTTCACCAAACCTGTTCGAAATCTCTTTATGGACTAATCAAAATTCCCAAACCACCCGTTTTGAAGGTCGACGAAACTTCACAAGGAACACGATGTCCTTTGAAGAGACATAAATTGGGGGGTCCGAGAAGGGTTACCTTTGTCACACCTAAACTGGTTGAGACCAGAGTACAGGACTCCTGTTAAGAGACATCGAAGAAGGACCTTTCACACGACTCTAAGTCAGGTAAGATTTCTTCGAGTCGGGACCCTAAAGAAACCTTCCTTACTACGATTTCGACTTTGAGGTCATGAAACCGGTGGAGTACGCTTCTCAACTGAGTGACCTCTTCTGAAACTACGACCCTCCCTAACCCCCGTCCTCCTCTTCCCCTGCTGTCTCCTACTCTACCGACCTACCGTAGTGACTGAGCTACCTGTACTCAGACTCACTTGAGGTCCTCAACCACTACCTGTCCCTCCGGACCGCACGACGTTAAGTACCCCAGAGTTTCTCAGCCTGTGCTGACTCACTGACTTGACTTGAATTGACTCCGGGAATATCTTGGAAAGAGGTCGATTACGACCTCTTCTATGTCTAACTTTTTCTCTGTATGAGTGTTGTTTTGAATTTGTTGAAAGGTCTACCGAGTCTACCATTTTTTAGACGGATGGTTACGTCCTGCACACCCAAGTCAGAGACCCAACCCTTATAGGGGACCTCCTTCTTTATTGTTAGGTGAGGTTATAATAACGTACTATTTAAAGTACCTGTCTCCTCGGACCGCCGGATATCAGGTACCCCAAAGTCTCCCAACCTACACTGACTCGTTGACTTGTGTGTGTGTTGTGCATCCCGACCACAGTGACTACAAGACTAATATTACATGATGAGACCCTCTGTCCCCGAACTTTTATAGTTTTCCTCCCACGATCTGTATCTATTTCCGTATGGTGATCCCGTTTGTAAAGTCTCTCACGGGCCTGGTCTACAGAAATCTTTCAAAAGACTCTTCGAACCGGAGTGGGGGGTAAGAATGGGAGTAGGGAGTGAAACCACGGGTGTAATATTGAAGACGGTAATCGGATGGTGGGTAAGATGAAAGGGTCGGGACGTCATCTCATAAGACCCCTGAAAAATCACCCCCTAAGTAAGTTCATTCGACGAATAGGTGAGTGAGAAAATTGTTAACAAATATCTCGTCGAGGTCAAACAAACTAGGTACGAGTCAATCCACAGGATCGAAACACGTGGGTATCGTGGTATCGTGACGACGGGGACGACGACGACGATTCAGTGAAGTCAGCACAGGTTGAGACACACCGAGGTATCTGCCGTCGGACGGTCCGAGGGGGCAGGGACCCTAAGAGGTCCGTTCTTGTGCCCTCACCATACTGTAGAGGATCCACGTACACGGACCGACAACCCACCCGGTGATTACTATTTTTCGTCGAGTGTCAAGTATGGGTAATCCTACCGATAATATTTTGTTTGTTTCGTTTTGTTTTGTGTACAATAGTTCCTACACCTCTTTAACGTTCTGCACACGTGAAGACCACCCTTCCATCTTACCACTCGATGACACCTCGTATAATATAGTCAAGGGGGTGGGGTTTAAACTACATCTTAATGATATACTGCGTCGTATAGGTACAGACCTATATATGAGTTTCCTGAACTTTTGTCGTTGAGTTTGACTATAAACATGTAGGTACAAGTATCGTCGCAAAAGTGTTATCGATTTTCCACCTTTGTTGACAGAAAGTCGTTTACGTGTCTATTTGTTACCTTACAATTTTCACTTTCACAATCAACGAGTCAGGATGTGTTGACAAACGTGGGGGTACTTGAAATTGGACGTTCAGAGGAGACAGGTACCTTAAGAGGTCCGTTCTTATGACCTCACTTACCGGTAAAGGAATTGGTCCCCTAAAAGACTGGGTCCCTGACTTGGACTTAGAGGACTTAACGGTACACTCGGTGGTCCCTTCGGGTCACCTTACAATCCGTAAGAAATTTTCCTTCCTTTAAGACTGTACACTATGTCGTATCTACTGGCAACTTCTGTAAGACAACTCACCTTCATCAGTCAGTGTTTTCAAATATATAACATACTAAGGTTAATATAGGCCACTAATCTCCCCAGTTTAAGTATCTCTGTCTTTCATGTCGTTATCAACGGCCCCGCCTCCCCTCTCCGTTTACCCCTCAAAATCAAATTACTCATGTCAAAGGCAACCTTTCCACTTTCTCAAGACCCCTATAAACCATCACTACCAACACGTTGTTACATTTACATGAGTTACGGTGAAGTTTTACCACGTAAAGTGGTGTTATTAATTTTTTTGATTAGTTGAGTTAGGAGGAAGGAGGACTTGTGTCCTCTCTCATTTCCGTTTCAACGGTTCGACGAAGATGTGCGAACAACCCTCCTGTGTCCTCTATTCTCGACGCTCTCAAGAAGCTGAAATCCACGACAGGTCTACATTCCTTTATTATTTTAAAGGAACCCCTGTCACAAGAAACCCATGACATTAATTACTCTTTCGACTGTATTTGACCTAATAATTTCTTTCTCTCCTAAAGAAAAAAAAAAAATTAAAATTAAAAAATAAAAAAAAAAAATTAAAATTTTAGAAATTAAGAATGTACGCCACGTACCCCTACTGGGTCTCTCTACAACACCCCTCCCTCCACCCTCCCCCCAAGTACAAACCCTTGCGTACATTCTCTCCTAAAGAACCCAGTATATTCATTTTTATAGGTGACCGTCCTCGTCAAGTAGTCCCGAGACTGAGTCACAAAGACGTCTTAAAAGAAGATGAGAGTAAGTAACAGCCGAAGAGGTTGAAGTTCCAATGGGAGAACATCGATTTACTGTCAAAAGACTCTTTGCTACAGGGGACACTCGACTCTCTTCGTCTCTTCTGTCTACGTCTTTGTGCCGAAACCCTGAGGACGATCAAAAGGTAAAGACCAATATCTGAAAAGACCAAAGGTCAACGAAGACTGGGAACTCACAACTCTCGACTGGGTACGGAAATTCTGTTTAAGAGTAAAAGACAAATTCGGTCGGAGTCACTCAAAGACAATGAACGTTGGTTTCTCACGATTACTTGTACCATAAACAACGACAAATCAGTGATTCAACACAGACTGAGAAACACTGGGATACCTGACATCAAGTGGTCCGAAGAGACAGGTATCCTAAACGGTCTGTTCTTATGACCTCACCCAACGGAACGGGAGGATGTCCTCTAGAAGGACTGGGTCCCTATCTTGGGTGTAGAAGACACAACCGTCCGTCTAAGAAATGGTGACTCGGTGGTCGCTTCGGACTTGTACCATAATGATTAATTAAATATGGAACGGAAAAAAGGTAGGGAGAGAAGGGTCCGAAAGTTTACTCAATAGAGATACTGTCCTTGGTACGAGTCCTCATTCCGATGTGAGTCCTAGGGAGTAACTGAGATGGGGTTACAGTTTAGTCGAGTAATAGGTGTCCGTTTGAACCCACGAAACGGTGCCAATGATCCTCGAAAATGTAGGGAGGACTCGTGTCGGGTTGACGGGAGGACTGATGAAATTTCCCTCATGTAAACCTCTAGTTCTACACTGGGACTGATTGGTACAGAGGGGTCTGAATACCATTTAGGTCTCTCATGTTCTCGACCCAGTCGGTGAAACACGGACGAGGGTTCCGGGTCGTCCGTCAACTCGAGTGTGAACTGAAAGTTCTACCTAACTAACTCACTACCACTTCTCTACCGGAATGTAAAGACTCAAAAGTGATCGTTGACAGGAGGTAATGTTTTATCTAGGGAACTGTACTATTCTTAAATGTAATCAAATCTCATTAACGAATGTTACAAGTTAAAAGAGACGAATTAACGTAGATTTTCCCTTGTCTTGAGTTCTTCCCTGTTCAGAATTTTCAACTCAGACAAGAAGTTGACCTGGGAGAATATTCTCGTCTGTACTCACTGAAGATCAAATATTCTTCGACTTACTGTATCTCGGTGTGAATCAAAGGTAAACCGGGGTTCCCATACTTTTTTCCTCTACAGACAAGACTTGTCTTCTATTTGAAAACCAACGAACGACACGACCCGAATCAGTGAATCAGTACAGACTGAGAAACACTGGGGTGCCTGACATCGAAAGGTCCGAGGAGACAGGTACCCCTAAGAGGTCCGTTCTTATGACCTCACCCAACGGTACGAGAGAAGGTCTCCTAGAAGGGTTGGGTCCTTGGCTTGGGTCCAGAGGGCGTAACATCCGTCTAAGAAATTGTAGACTCGGTGGTCCCTTCGGGAGACCAATGAATTGGAGAATAATAATTTGGTTTAACATCTTGTGTAACCCCTGGAAAAAGGGAGTCTTCTGTTTTGTTTTATTTAAGTTTTGTTTGTTTGTTTTTTATTGTCCGAGTGGGACGACAACAAGACAACTAAGAAATATAAGAGACGTTGACTTCAAGAAGTTCCTTTCACCAGGAGTCTTTGTGATAGACAGATAGATGGTAGTTAGTAGATAGATGGAAAAATTACACATTAGTTAACTTCACTTAATTCACGAAGGTGATTCGTCTAATCCGTACCTCAAGAGATCTTCCCCTATCCGTATACATAATCCTTTTCTCACACTACGTAAAAACGTACAACTCAGGTTCTTGAGAACTAGAGTTCTACACTATTTCTCTACACAGATCGTCGTGTCCCCTTTTAATATTCACGGAAGGAATTTAACCTTCTTCTCTCGACTCCGTCTCTCTTCTAGAGGGTCTTCAGTCGGAGGTACCCGAAAGTTACAACAATGGAACCCTTCTATTAATTTTATAATCCACACCACTACCGTCCCCCACCCCACTCTACCCTTCCCTCACTATCCCTTTATATCACAAAAACTCTTCGTAATCCTGTTCTTCTCGTTAAATGTCGGAAAAAAACACACACACGTCAGACTTATTGTGGAGGATAAAAGAGACGTTTTTACTATTTTCTGTTCTAAATCCTTCATTTTCCGGGTTGGTCGGATTGGAAGACGTTTCCAAGACTCGACAACTTTTTTCTAAGGTGCCAACCTTTACCGACTCCACAGTCGTACTCGGGAGAGGGAGTTTCGGTGGTGTGTCTGCAAACAATCTTCTCCTGTCTCCTGGTAGACGAAGAGTACCGGTACGAAAGGATACGTCTCTCCTTTATCTACTTTTACAGTGACCGGTCTCAATCACGGGTGAAGTCGACTACTTCATCGGTCTCCCACAGACGTCAGGGTGTGTCTCCGAGGTCTTCCCGACGTTAAATCCTACTCCCGAACCTTCCCCCGTGCACGGTAGTGTCTCGGAGGACTTTGTACTTTCTGTCACAATACTCGATGTCCCTAAACACCCAACTGAGTCTAGAGAGGAGAAAGTTTTAATCGATCGGTAAGTGTCCATTCATAAAGGACTCCTTCTGTTCTGAAGTTGAAACTTATATCCAGACAAACATATTAGACATTATAGTCCCACTTTTCCTCGGATAAAGTACCCCAACTATACTCCTTACTTATTTCCTTAGAGTTCTGTGTTGTGAACCGTAAATATCTGTCATTGAAACTCCAATGACAACCATAATTACAATCACATTCATAGATTATAAAAGAGGTTCTGTCCTCTTTGTCTTTAGTGAACCTTAGAATAGCTCGTGTCCCTTAATTGAGCCCCTTGACCGGTACGTTTATTATCTTCTCTACTCCTCGGTTTGTTACCCTGTCACTCCTCAGGGTCCCAAATCGTTGTGGACAGTCACAACGACAGTCACTGCAGAGCATGTCACTCGTTACTCTGTTATTTCCTTCTCTGGCACAGAGACCTCGACCCTATTATCCTTTTTCGACAGTTCCAACGATTGGGAACGACTCTACGGTGGTCTCCACTCCGTTCTGTAAGAACGGTGGGAGCTCAGAAGGCGAGTACGGAGGGTAATAGACTTGGATGGACCCTTAGCCGACCGTCCTTCCGGACCCTTTTCGTTAAGACCTACACGGTTCGTCTCTTCCGCTTCGTTGCCCTTACCTATCCGCCCGTTTGTTCGGGTACTGGTGATAAGAAGTATTACAGACTTCTCGACCGAACGACATCAGGAACCTTCCACCAGTTCCACCAGAAATCAGAAACTTCGAAAGAAAAGGGGACCCGAACAGGAGACGACCAATAAAGTACGGACAGAAAGAGTAAACTCGGATGAGGGTCTCGTAAGAAAAAGAGATCTACAGGTACTAGCCGTTATCAAAGAAATTTGACGGAGAGTCCCTTAGACGTGATATTGTATCTGGTTCTGGTACTTTATTTCCTTCGATGAGATTACCGCTGGAAAGTCCGAAATCTACTTGCTCCGTAAAAATAAAAACAAACTAAAACAAATCAGAACCCCGGAAGTAAAGATCTTAGGACTCCTAATGTTGTGTCTTTAAGACAAATACATGTGTGTAACAAAGTAAACAGTAGTGTTAGGACACTACACCCACCTATCCTTAACTGAAGAGACAAAAAAAAGTTTCTTTCGAGTCTCTCAACTTCTTTGTACAAGTCACACTATATCGAAATTGACCATCTCACTCCTAAGTTTAGATCCAAAGAGACTAAGGGTTCGATCCTCGGAGGGTCGAGACGTGTTACAGAAAGAGTTCCCTTTTTTACCTGAGTTCCTGTTACAGTAAGTGACCTCATAGATTAAGAAAGAGAATCACTTTACAGATGAAATAGTGTTCAATTTGAGAGTATGTGTACCCTACACAAAGACCCTAAAAAAAGGGAGCGGTTATATTTGATGAACAGATTGGGACGTACTTATAGTACGACGAAATTAATGAAATCGAAATCTCCGATAATATTATATACCACTTCTTCAAGGGGAGAGGGAAAAAGAGAAGAAGGAGAGAGAAAAAGAAACAATAAAATAAAATAAAATGAAATGATATGACATAACCAAAACGGTAAGTAGTTGTACTTAGGCGGTGCCCACATGTGCACAAGGGTTAGGACTTGGGGGGAGGGTGGAAAGAATTGTAAAAAAAACACCCCCCGTCAAGAACGTATAAAAGAAAAGATCCTACTTGAACTTTAGAGTAGTTTAAGGTTTTTCTTTAGATAAACCCAAAAACTAACCTGACGTAACTTATCGTTTAATTAAACTCTTCTTAAAAGTAGAAACGTTATCGTTTAGAAAGATACATTGTTGAACCCTATAGAGACGTAAATGAGTTAAGAAAAAGTACAGGAAACTATTTCAAAATACTGAAAGAAGTTCGTTCAGAACGTGTAAAGGACAATCTAAATAAGGACCTACATAATGTCAAAACCAACACCTACATTTATTCCATAAAGGAAGGTACTGTAAACCATTAACCGATAATGATCACAGTTCCTTCGAAGACCGACAACATACCAGAACATAGGTTAGTGGAAGGATGTGAGTGAACCAAAAATACCGAGAAGTCACGTTATTGGACTCAAAAGATTTATTTCTTAGTCTAACAGAAGGGACAACATAAATTCGACAAGAAGAAAAATACGGATTATTGGGGTGGTTTGTGAAACATTAAATAGGTAACGGAAATATAGGACAGAACTTAATAATATTACAGATACATAAAATAACGTAAATCATCTAACAGATTCTTATTTATAACAGAATAAATAGAAATACGGTAGAGAGGGGTAAGGTTCTGGAAGCGTATAACGAACCGTATTTCATATATCATGTACGAGTTATTTACAAAGACATTATTAATCAGTACGGAACATTACATCACTCAATAAGTATAATTGAAGTCTAACCTAGCACACAATTTTATTGTAAAACAAAGTTGATTGAAGTAGATTGTACTGAAAGAACATAAGAGTCCAAAAGAGGGATTAAGTCCTTTAGTTTAACCTTAGAGTAACGGGAACCCTTCCCCCTGGAGTCTCTTGTTGTCCCTTATCTCTACAGTTTAAGAACCTGGACCTTAACTTTTAAGTTCGGGGGTGTTTTTTCGTTCGAAACACCAAGATACTTCAAAGTAAGGGGAAGGATGAGTTAGGTTATGTGTGTGTGTGTGTGTGTGTGTGTGTGTGTGTGTGTGAGTGTGTCTGGGATTTTGATCTGTTTCCGAGACTTCCCGTCCGAGACACTTCAACGGGGGTTCGGTTGGTCTTCTTAGGACTCGGACCTCGGGATAGACTCGTCCCGGTAGTCACTGGGGTCACTTCGGCACTCCGGAAAACACTTACTTGTCTCCTGCGACGGGGTCGGCTCCTCGGCACGACCAACAGGAGAGTCTACACCGGTCTCTATAGTGGGAAGTCACAGTCAGTCGTCCAGTCACAACCACTCGATCTTCCTCACTACGACAGGGCCCGGGGTTCCGAAACGATTCAGAGGTCCGATGGGTGGACTTCAGTCGTGAGACGAAGGGTGTCCGGTCTCCCCTCTCTCCTCGACCTGTGGATCTCCCGACTGACACTGGGTCTTTCTTTTCGGGAGAAGGAGAGGTGGGTCGGTCGAGAACCGTTCACCGGACTTCTTTGAACGAGGTACAGAGGGTGAACCATCTTCGTCTCCCCTTGTTAACACAATTTTATATGAAGAACTCCCGTCTGTAACCGACTCAGGTACTTCCTACAAAACTTTCTACCTTCTGTTCTCCTCTTCCCCTACTGTCTCCTGTTCTACCAACCTACCGTAGTGGTTTAACTACCTGTACTCAAACTCGTTCGAGACCCTTAACGACTACCTATCCCTTCGGACCGTACGACGTCAAGTACCCCAGTGTTCCTCGGTCTGTGCTGACTCTTTGACTTGTTGTTGTTTACTTCCTATACGTATACGACCCACTTCCACACCTCGTCTCGGACGGGACCTCTACGGTCACCTCACTACCGAATCTCGGCGTCCTGGGCCTCTTCGAGGAAGGAGGGGAGGTGGAGTCTGACCGGTGGACAGAGTGGGGAGGAAGGATACTCCATGGTCAACCCTTTCCCCGAGAGTCGACAGGACGTTCACGTAAGCACCCTCGGATGACGTGATCACCAGGGTCTCGGAGTCGGATTGATCGAGAAGTGTTAAGGAGACCACCTCCTTAATCAGTGTCCCTGGACCTGAGCCCAAAGTTACTAGGACCCTCGGGGGAAGACACATGGCAGTGTACCTTTAAGTCTTTACCCCGACCCTGATGAACACATCAGACATCCCTGGACCTGAACCCAAAGTTACTAGGACCCTCGGGGGAAGACACATGTCAGTGTACCTTTAAATCTGTACCCCGACCCTGATGAACACATCAGACCCCTCCACTCCACTCGTGGTAATCGTACAAAGTTCGACCTGGTGTCGGGTCTGATACCACTGACATCTTTTGGTCTCTTACAGATTTGACCCTTCCGTAATCTCTACAATTTAGGTTGAACTAAAAACATGACGACCCCGAGGTTCTCTTCAGCACCGTCCGGTCACCGGGGTCTCTACTAGTTACAGTGGAATGTTCGGTGGGGAGGGGTGGGTCGGTGATACAGAAGGGTGAGGAGATCAGGTGTGGAGATCCTTCGTCAAATCCCTTTCCACCCCTTAAAGACCCCTTGTGACTCCCGTCCGTACCCCGGAAACCTCCTGTCCTTTCGACGTCCGTACCTTTTCTCCCCGGGTCTTAGTCCTTTAACCCTCCCCCTTCTCGTTCACAGTGGTTGAACTACCGTCGGATTCGGTCCCCCAGTCTTTGACCCTCCCACTCTCGTCCGACCTCCACCCCCTCCCCGTCTCCCCAGTTCTCCTCTCTTGATTGGGACGCCGTGATCACTCTGTTCCCACAAAAATCCCCACTGTGACCGTCTACTGCGCCACGTCCGTCGGACGGAGCCACAGTGTAAGTCCCGTCGGAGTAGGGGACATTTGGTACTGGAACGGGGGTTTCTACTAGACTAATTGTCTCCTCGCGGTTCCGCCGGTACGGACTTTGGTCGAGCGTCCGCTGGGAAGAACGGTGACAACCCTGGATTGTTTGCGGTACTATCCGAAGTCCCTGATTCCATCCTGAGTGCCCTTTCCGACTCAGTAACGGGTCACTCTAGTAGGGGCGCCTACGGTCCTGAACAGATTAGTCGTATGAGGACCATTGGACCAAACTCAAATAGTCCTGGATTTTCTGTAGGGGGACGTGGGTTGTCGGTTAATCATTTATGGTCCTTTGGGGACGTCGGTTATTTCTAATCGGTTAATCATTTATGATCCTTTGAGGACGTCGGTTAGTCGGGAACGGTTGAGAGACAAGATTTTGGATATTTATGACGACATTTAGACCCGAACCCCGAGGAACGAGGTGAGGTGACGCAACCTACACCGGCCTCGGGATCGAGCTCGATCTTTATTTTGGGGAAGGACGAAAACGTAACGACACCCGTAGAATAAGAGAGTCAAAACCCCTGAGCCTGAGACCCGTATTGTCGGTGGAAGGTATAAAGGGCTCCCTAAAGTTTTACCAATCGGCCTCCTACTTTAAGGGTGAGACCACATAGCCCACAGTCGGTCCTCACCCTTTCATAATAGGGGATGTGTACGTCGGAGATGTGTGGGAAATGTAGTGTGGTCCCCTCGACGGTCGGAGGACGAGGTGAACACTCATCCCCAACGGGTAGAGGTAGGTAGTCTTAGAGGATTAGGAGTCTTGTAGAGTAAAGGGTCTGTGTAAAAGACATAGTCTCCCAGTACATCTGTGATACAAATTTACATTTGTAAACTTTAAACAATAAATAGGATATGGCTAAGGGTTATCCCTAGACTCGTCGAATGGGTACGCAATCCCGTCAATTCTTTTTCTAAAATATTTCTTGAACGACGTTTATGTAGTTTCTTCCTTTCCTCTTTGAACGTAGTCCTTTAGTTTTATTTTCTATCCCAAGAGATTTACATCGAGTTTGAGTACCGTAGGGATCCGTTTTCCCCTCGTGATAACAAATAAATTAAGATACATGGACTCTTTTCGTTCGGGGGGCCTTCATTTGTAGAGGACTTCACCCCACTGCACGGTATACCCTCCCCTGTTTGTTTCCGGACTCTAGGTCCACACTGTGACCCGTTCCAGAATCGAAGAAACTCAGACTCCAAAGAATAGACCTTTTACTTCCGTTAATAACATTTGTCCCACGGACCAGCCGTGTGAGCGGAAAGGACCGAGTATTAGGGCCCTCCTTTACACGACCCCCCTGGAATAATATATTCTTGACCGCCCACCGTCTTCTCTGTCACGGTAGACCCGTTGAGGCGGAGGAGAGACCGGAGTACCGGGTTGGTAGAGAACCTTCTTGTAAGGAGGGTTTCCTTTCTTTTTGTAGGAGGACTCGGGACCTGCACCCTTGTCTTCTCTCAAGAGACGGATCCTGACGGCAAAGTCTGGGGCCACGACGACTTCACCCCACTAAGACAGACGGAGACGTCGAACAGAGCCTCGTTTTTCGACCGTCGTGGTCTTGACACCTTCCACGGAGACGACGAAGTTTTCGGGTCTGTACTGACGGGTGGAGACGCAGACCGGTGTGAAAGGACAGACCTGGTAGGGTGGTGCAAGGCACCCGAGGACGAGGGAGACCACGGAGACGACACCCCGGACACAGGAGCACTCTGGACGAAAGAGTAAGAGGAAAAGTATGGTCCGGAGGACCCCGTGTTTAATTCTACCACTCTACTAAAGACGGACGAGTAGAGAGGAATTTTGACAGAGGGAGGATCGGACCGTTCTGAAGTGATTTCCTTGTCTTTTTGTCTAAGAGTCATTACATTGTGGTCATAAGTATTATTACTGTCCCCGGTCGTAAACGACTTACCAGTCCACAAGATTCGTAATAAATCCCTAACAGAGTAAAATAAGAACTCCGTTGAGTTTAGAGAGAAGTAAAACGTATTTCTTTTTTAACTCCGAGTCTCTTGAAGTCGTCGAACGGGTCCCAGTGTGTCGACCACGTTCTATCCTTTCCTTTGTTTAAATACTTGGATTTCATAATTGGTGAAGAGAGTAGTTACATCACCAATGAGATCCGAAGAAGAAAACTCTTGTAACGTTTTCTCGAGAGGAGAAATAAGACGTTTCCTTACATAATTAGAATTTTCACCGATGATCACCTGCTCCTTAAAACACAACTCATTGAAGGATCCCGGGAACCTACTGACACACCTATAAATCGGAGAGACATGAAGTCAAAGGAGTAGATATTTTACTCATATCATTGTGTATGTATGAAGTCTCCAACAACACTCTAAATTTATTCGACGACACACATTTCACGAATCTTGTCACGGACCCTGTCCCATCCACACTGCACTTATACCGAGAATGGGGTCAGTAATAACAGACCCACCACCACAGGTAGAGATCGGTACAAACCTCCTCAGAATATCCCCTTCGTCTACCTGAGAGTTCTCCTCTCGTCGACCACAGTATACGTAAGACGACAAGACTAAGGAGCCCTTTGGGCTGGAACCGATAGTATCTCTCCTCGTCGGTCCCTCGGGACCGGTCCGTACCCACTCTACTGAGGAGGGACGGCCCGATGAAGGCCACAAAAGGTTGTAGGACCCTATGTCCACAGAACACCAAGACTACGACCCGGTCCGACCTACGATAAAAGTCATCGTTCTCGTCATAGGAGACCGTAAGAAACACAGATTCCCTCTTCCTCACTTACCAAATGTCTTGACAGACAATCCACAGTGACGAGTACAAGGGTACGAGACAGAACAGTCTTGGAACCCAAGATTCAGCCTACTACACCCCGGGACACCTGTTCCGTACACTATTCCTTTGTACCCCTTTCCTCTTGGCGGTAACCACATCTGGCACTTGTGGGTAGCAGTGACTAATCCAGGGATGACGGGACTCAACCCGACGGTGTGTCTAGACCACGAAGACCCTGTAAGAGAGTCACCATGAATATAAAAGTATTTAAATGTTGGGTTAACCGTCGAAGACCCCCATCAACAACCTGGGGACTGAGTGCGACACGTGTACCGGAACCCGTAGAGTCCCGAGACTCCTGGGAGTCCTCCAACTCCGAAGTCACCGGTAACCGTAAGGACGAGGACCCCTCAGACCCGGGAAGAGTGTCTAAACATTATAGAGTCCTGTGATTCCTTTACGTCTAACTCAGTCATCTATACCTAAGTCCGGGTAGCCAAAGGGTGATGAGGATTAATTGGATCAACAACAAGTCACCGAGTCACCACAGACTGAGAAACGCTGGGGTACCTGACGTCGTGGGGTCAGAAAAGACAGGTAGTGACAGAGGGACTCAAACACGTTTCAGTACAGGTAACTCGGTCACTACGGTAGGTTGGAAGAGTAGGAGACGGCGGGGGAAGAGGAGGATCAATTGGATTAATCACTCTAGTCAAACTCAGGTCGATGGTACCACAGTCGAGAAATGGATACAATAATAAACTAAGTCCTTTACGAAAGACGCGTAGATGATGTACGGTTCACGACCATCCCGAATCGGATACCTCCTCTTAGTTTCTCTGTGTCTAGGACAGAGGACCCTCGACTCTGGACCTCCTCACCCTCGGTGACTCCCCTGTGGGACAGTGATACACTTCTGTCTCTGTACTCCCCGCCCTTCCTATCGTGGTACACAGTCCGTGTCGTGTTTCTGATCACGACTGTCAGTGACGACGATACGAATAAGAATAAAAATAACAATGACTTCAACAAGTCTAATTCCTCACTGATTAAGACAACCGTCCTCAGCCCTTTCTCCGAGTCGCACCTCACCAGTCTCTCAGTTCGTCGGGGTACGATCGGACTGGTCGACGAGAGACCTGTAGAATCAGGAAGGGGAGGAGTCCGAACGTCCACCCCTTTACCTTTCTCGAAGGACGGACGAAGGGATCCTCTACGACTGTAGGTCGGTCAGGGTACGTCCGGGGTCGTGTCCACTCGACTACCCAGGGATACGACCCCGAAAAGACAAGGTAGGTACCAAGACCGGTCGGTTCGGACGTCGGGTGTGAGTCGGTCGGACCCCTCTCGATTAACCGTCCACTCCGTAACGTCCTCCGGTCCATAGGAGCGGGAACCGACAGAGGTTGCGTCGTCGTCTACCGGACGGAAGAGGTCAGGAAGTCTCTGTGGGGGAGCGTTAATGGTGAGGTGTCGACGGTACGCGCTCCCAATCGAACCACGAAGTTTACACACGGACCTTCTAATACATTGGACGACCGTCTTCTTTCGGCGGTGTGAACCTCTCAAATCGTTCTAATTTACACAGTTGTCAGCCGAAACTTATACTTTATTACGTTTACAGAGGAATCAGAGCAAACTTAAAATTTTTCAGTTCTAACCAAGTACAAGACAGATTTTAGGATATCTAGCTCTCGTGTAAATTGAGTAAGTAAGTAAGGTGTTTACATCTGACTCCCGAATGTTACAAGGCCTGTTTACACTGTGTACCTCTTAGTTTATAGTGTTTCCTAAGGACGGGAGTTCCTCAAATGTAAGATCGTCCACTCTGTCTGTTATTCGTGTTATTAATATATGTATCAGATCATACTGTCTTCGACCTTTTACGGTACCTTATTTAAATTTTTACTTTCGCCCCCTTTCCTCGAGCTCTCAACCCCTAATCCTTGCCACGACGCGTTGTCATTCTGTCAGTTCGTTCAAAAGGGACCCTTTCACTTGAACTGTATATCACAACTCCACTGAAAAGTGAGAGGACCAACGGTCCGTATCATCCAGACTCCCTTCACCGATTTTGACGGGGTCCTACAGAACTCTGGAGATAGGGTCAGAAGGACCCCTTGGAGTTGAGTTACTCTACGTGGACTAGGGGTGTATTCTACTGGTTTACAGGGTCCAATAGCCCCTACCTCCCTAAGGGTCCCGTACCCTTTAAGTCTCGATTTTGGATCCCTTTACCCCCATTTCCCACAGGGATCGGGTACGGTCACGAAGTCATCTTAGAATAAACATTAAGTCGGGGTCACTCGGGAGTCGGTCGGTATAACCTAATCGACAGGTCCCGAGGTCGAAACAGAACCACCACCACCAAATCAGTGAATCAGTAAAGACTGAAAATTTTGGGGTACCTGACACCGGGAGGTCCAAGAAGACAGGTACCTTAAAGGGTCCGTTCCTATGACCTCCCCCAACAGTAAGGGGAGATGTCCCCTAGAAGGGTTGGGTCTCTGACTTGGGACCAAAGGACGTACCTTCCGTCTAAGAAATGGTGACTCGGTGGTCCCTTCGAGAAATTTAGTGGGACACGGATGAATTTTTACAAAATTCAGGATAGTAAAATAAACTATCTATTGGATCTTGAGCCTCTCCGACCCTTAAATTAGTTCTAGTTTACCGTCTTCTCGTAAGAGGAAGGGAGGATACTAAAGATTGGGTGGCAACCACCCCGGGTCTCCTTCCTTTTACTTGTGAGTAAAGGATATACAAAAATTCACAGAGATCCTATCAAAAGGATCTATCCCCAAGGGACCACCGAGTCTACCAATTCGTAGACGGACGTTACACCCTTTAGACCCCAACTATGGACCCAGCCCTTCTAGGGGACCTCTTCCTTTACCGTTGGGTGAGGTCATAATAACGGACCTTTTAAGGTACCTACCTCCTCGGAGCATCCGATATGAGGTACACCAGTGTTTCTCAGTCTGTACTGACTCGTCGAAGTGAAAGTCCTATCAAAATGAACGTCCGTAACATCTTGTCTTTTGTAAACGGAGTTCACTTCAAACTTATAAGGGGTTCCTAAAGGTAACAACTCATAGGAGTCCCACCTGACTTAAGTCTCGAGGAGGTTCTGTCCATAACGATACACGAGGACCGTGTCTCGTCTACCGGACCGAAGACCAATCCTACAGTCGAGTATGGTATAACCACAATTGTAGTAAAGGTAGTGGGTCCGTGAAGTTTGAGTCGAACTCGTCTTGGTTTGAGTCGTTGGGGGTAGAGGGAGTGGAACGTTCGAGGGTGAACCCTCTTAAGAACGGACCTCTTAAGGTACCTGTGTCCTCGGACCGTCCGATGCCAGGTACCCCAGTGTTTCTCAACCTGTGCTAAATCACTGATTGTGTGTGTGAACAAAATTGACCTGAGTAATTGAATTGTAAGGAATCCTCTGAGACGGTAAGACAAAAGTGAGTATAGTGAGGGAGACCACCTGGGTGGAAAAGTATAAAGTTCCGAATCAACTACAGTGGGATGTTCTCTGAAAAGAACTGGGAAGATCAATCTTGATCATACGACACGATGGTTTACAGGTGATCGAAAGTTGTGGTGGGGATCGAAAGTTTCGGACAGGAATATAGTATCTCCGACCTTCGGACCTTTGATATAATAGGTCCAAGGAAACGGTCGTCTCAAGATCAAATTTAAGAAGTTTATTTTCCGACCACGTACCATAAACCTTCAATTTTCTTCTCCTGTTCAGTAATGAATGAAGGTCTTTACCGTCTGGGTACGTACTCGTCTACCACCGAAACCCGGTAAGAAAGAGAAGGAGTAAAGAACTTTCGATCGTAATTAAAAGGTAATAGTAATGAAGAGGTCTAGAGGGTAGTCAAAGTATTTATAACTTAGAGAACGTTATTTAGAGAGGGAGAACTTTATACCTCTCACTAAAGATAAAGGGATTACCTGTACACACCGAGTCCACCACTTCTTAGACGGACGGTTACGTCCTCTACGTCAAAGTTAGATTCCCAACCCTTCTAATGGGACCTCTTCCTTTACCATTGGGTGAGGTCATAAGAACGGACCCTTTAGGGTACTTGTCTTCTCGGACCACCCGATGTTAGATACCCCAAGGTTTCTCAACCTTTGTTAAGTTACTGATTTGTCGTCGTTGCCTATACACAGGAGGAATGAAAGATTCCACGTTAATTAGAAATGTATAGGTTGTGGACCAGGTCCTAGACCGTCAATCCTAAGACCTAAGTCCCTGTACTTTACACCCCAAAAGGAAACTCTTTATCTTCAAATAAATAAATAAATGAATAAACCAGTGTGGTGTTCCAAACACCCTAGAATCAAGGGACCAGTCCCTAACTAGGGAGCCGTCACTCTCGTCCCTCAGGATTGGTCCTTACGGTTCCGTAAGGTTCTTTATCTTCTAAAAATAGACATTTATCTATTTCTCCTAATTCCTAAGTTTCACACTGTATCGGACCAACCGATGTCAGGTACCCCAACGTGTCTCAGTCTGTACTGAATCACTGATTTGTGTGTACAATTGAAGACTATATACAACAGACTTAGTTAGGAGTATATCAGGGACTTAACATCCATATTTCTGACATCTCCGTATTCCTAAGTCTATATGTTCCTAAGTCTACCAGAAGAGGTCTACTACAAAGTAAAAAAACCTGACTCTACGGTTGTTTGATTTACCTTAATAATGTTTGGAGTACGGATTCTTTCCTTAACCTTCGAAATCGATCTTTCTTAAACAAGATTTTCGTCAACCCCTTAAGGACGGACTTCTGGTCCTACCTAATTTCTTTCGAACGTATCTAAACTCTCCTTTTTACTCTTACTGGAGTCTTCTTACTAAGGTCGTACAATTCCGTCTAAAGTTCTACTCTATAAAAAACGTTCGTTCTTTCACCCGAACCGTGTCCAAAAAATTCTTTACCCAGTCTATCACACACCTCATACCGACCTGCCCTTCAGCTCCCATCCTCTGAGTACCGACTCTCTCCAGGTTAATCTAAGACCTGACCACAGGACTCATTCTCGGCACCATCCCGGACGAGTGATGGTACAGGATCGTAGGTCCCACCAAGGACCGTGTGTCATCTAGTAAACGTCTATAAACAACCTACTCACTGACAACTCTTCAACGTAGGACCACCTGCACTTGAAGAGTCTCTCCTTCACTGTTTCTATCCGTCCTATACAAACCCATTACCCATGAAAACGGAGACTGAGACCGAAAGGGAACGAGACACCCTGGTACGTACTGTTGAGTCCTCTTCCGGTACTGATGTTTGTAGACCGGGACTTTTGTTTCTTTATCCCTTTGTTTCGTTTCGTGGTCCTGGGTCTTCGTTACAATTAGGATGGGTGCCATCTCTTCCTTTTCGCGTTCGACTTCACCGTCCCATATCGGACATTTTGAGTCGGACTTTTCAGTCCCTTCAGGTCTTCCTCTACTCTAAGGTCTCCCGATAGGGTGACGGTGTCCTTTGCTCTGTCATCCTTCTTTTGGAACCCTCTACTCCTTCCCGTTTCCAAACCTCTCCTTTGATACTGTCCTTCTCTACCAGAAGAGGTCTACAGAATTGTCGTCGAAGCCAAGGATCATAAAGACGTTGACTCAGTCTTTGATCCCTCTACCTTTCCCGGTGTCATCCGAAATGTTCCCGACGTTCCCCCGTCTTCGTCGTCCCTTATGTCCCTTCCTCACCTTTATGAGTCCATGTCCACTGTCAGGGTATCGCCTCACAGTCCTTTCGTCTCGATGTGTGCGGACCGGACCCGTTCAAGGACGAGTGTTCTTCCTTCCCCGTCCGTCCTGACTAGTGGACATCGCCGGAGTCCCGACGGCCCTTGTCTTCCGAGTGTCCCGGTTGTCCTTAAACACGCGCGTACGGGTCAGTGAAGTCCGTACAGGTTGAGAAACACTGACGTACCAGTCATCGGTCGGTCCGAGGAGACAGGTACCTTAAGAGGTCCATTATGACGTGACCGAAAACCTCCAAAACATTTATACCCGATCTATGCCTCCACTACCGTGGAGTTTCTTCTGGACCTCGGTCCCCCCAACGTGTACGGTCAGAAGGACCGTTAAGATTACTCAGACTCTACGTCTTATATAAGAAAGATACAGAGGTAAACAAACGAGATTGATGAAAGGGATTCTACAGACCGGACGTCGTCTTTGTACCCAAGACTCTTGTAACGTACCGAACCGATTTAAATCACCCACATACTGACCCCGACCAAATAAGAACACACGGGATAACTGAAAGTTTGAGAAACTTTTCACCCTATTTACTCATTAAACCCCTAACTTATTTAGGGTAGAGGAACAACCCCCCACCCTCCTGTGTGGGTAAGACCTATGTGATCCGTTTCTCGTCGACGAGACCCCCTCCCCCGCTCTGTGAGTCCGAGGTCGACCCCCTCGAGGTGAGTGGTTCTGAGGTCCTTAAGTTTAAAGCCTCCTTTCCACAACTAAACGACTCTAAAATTAAACGTTTTCCTGCTCTTGATGTTAAAACTTGAGGTCAAAGAGACGATCTTAAATTATTACCTCTCCCGAGGTGTCACGAGCTCAAGTCCCATAAAAATTTAACGAGGAAACCCATAAAAATACGATAGTACACCACAAACACCAACCCGAAGGAGATGGTTCGATATAGACTGTCGTACCGAACTTTAAACTCTACCCTTTATGTTGACCCCACTTAAAAACCGGAACTGACGTCACCCCGGAACCTCACTAAAATAAATTATGGGACAAGACTGGTAAAACCTTCGAAGACCCCCATTGTCGACTGACGGGTAAGGTACTCGGGAACCACTCACTACGCACCGTACAGGCCTTCAACACTTCCAGGACGAGGAGACGACCGGAGGGAGGGACGTTCCTGTCCACAGAGACCCGACTGACATCTGAACTGACAAATCGGATAAGTCTATTCACCCGTTTGAGTCCCACCTCAATCGGGTCTTGGGACTAGGACGGACGGAGGACAAAGGTGTTTGTTCTCCGAAGGAGGACGGTAGACGATTGAGACAACGTAGTTCCTGTCACCTCGGCGATTGTAAGTCTTCCTGTACGTACCTGGTCCTTCGTTTCACCCTCACAAGTCTTTGACGTCTGATTACGAATGTCATTCTCTGATCGAGTGTCACGGAGACACACTTAAACTTTTACTACGGGGCAGATCCGTCCGTCCTGGTTGTCTTTGTCTCCAACCACTTATCTTTGTCCAGCGTTTCTGTTTGTTGTTTGTACGGGAAAGGTGAAGGTATCCTTCGAACCGCTCGTCCTGACCCGGACCTGAAGTCAAGGGTGGACGGGACCGTCCCTCGTGAACACACGTCACGTGTTGGACGTGTCGGATGTGTTGGTGTATGTCGACGGGACGTACGGGAAAGGACAAGAACGAGACGGGTTGGAGGTCAGTGATCCCACGAGCGTAAACTTTCAGAGATGAACCCTTCCCCAGGGATCGACTCCATACAGGGACCGAGTATGACGAGAGAGACAAGTTGCAGAACCCCGAACACGAGAAGTTCGGTGTCTTCCCGTCACTTCTTTCGTCGAAGAGATCAGGTCAGACAAGTCCCCCGAGAACACGAAAACCCCACTCACCCGAGGAGAGACTGGGTTCTCATATTAGAGTCGCTCAGGGAAGGATCGATCGTAGAGAACACTGACAGACCGACGGTCTTTCCCGTCCTCCACACTCTCCTTATTACATAGTTTGAAGTGAGATTATAGATTACTATTACGATCGATTATTATTAACAGAGAATATATTACGAAGGGTCCACTGAGTCACCATTTCTTAGGTGGACAGTTACGTCCTCTACGTCCAAACTAGGGACCAAGTCCTTCTAGGGAACCTCTTCCTTTACCGTTGACTGAGGTCACAAGAAAGGTCCCTTTAGGATACCTGTCTCTTCAGACCACCCGATGTCAGGCACCCCAACGTTTCTCAGTCTATACTGAATCACTGATCTGTCGTCGTCGTCGTCAGGGAATATGTTATGGTTGTATCTCAGAGTACCACAAGTTTCGGAAAAAATTTCTATTAAAATATAGTACCGGAGACAGTCCTTACTTGTTGTACATTTGGGAGGGAACCTAGGTACTCTCTTTAGTGAGACAAGAGACGGACTTGGGATAGTGACAGACCCGACACTTCAGGATAAACGTATTGTCCCTGTCGAGGTAGTCCCACTACACCTCCACCCCTGTCTGGTTACCTCTAATTTCGTCTTAAACTTGGTCTTACAATAAGGTTACCAATTTGGTTCGGACGAGTGTACACTGTACTAGGGTCTTTCCAAGAAATTAATTCCCGAAACACTCTACCTGTCCTTTCACATAACTTGTGCTACCTCGTACCAAGCGTGTGTCTCCCCTCTTTCTTCATAAGCAGTATATGTATTCGATACTCTCTGTGCACCACTAGAGACTAGTGGTAAAGATTCGGAACTTTCTTTACAAGTCTCTTGGGTCCCCGGTCGGACCTGACCAGGAAGAGGTCTCCAGGATAACTATTGACACACAGGGACCCAAGGTCTCGGCGGGTGTGAAAAGGGGAGGTCTGTAAGTCACGGTTCGACAACCCAAAAGAAAGTCGGTCGGAAGACGTAGGTAGTACTCGTGTCCGACATTTCTCCGAAACGTTAGGAGGGAACTCGAAACGTACTAAGTAGAACCCAAAGTAAATCCTTAGTGACGATTCCGACGTCGAAGACGAAGAGAGATACGTACCACGGGACGACGGACTCTCCAAAGGACTCTGGTCTTGTAAGCCACGATCTTGTCCCTTCCAAGACTCGTCAACCTCCACCCAACCAGTGAGGTGGACTACGACACTGAGAGGAAAGTAAAGTCGTAGACACAAGAGACGAGGGACTACTCTCAAGAAACGAGTGAGATTACGGTGGAAACATGAAAGATCGAGAAAGGTGGTCGGTCGTCGATTCTGGACTCACCCGACACAATGTCACGAAGGGGCCTCTATAACTTATATTCAATGGTATCTAGTACTCTGACTGGAAAAGGGAAAGGTACACAGGTCTCAGATACCCCTGTGTTTCGGAACGTTTGATTCCAAGAGGGATCCCAGACGTCCCAGGAGTGTAAATAAGGTCCAGTTTGTAGGGTTCCAGTCGGATTCTCAATGTAGTGAAAGGAGTCAAAGAGAGCAAAGGTACCACGAGTGTACCGGTTGAGGGTTTGGAGATCCTACAAAACCAATAAAAAATTATATTCACTTTACTGTTTTCAGACTAGACAACGACACCGTGGATGTCGGTATTTCTTGGTAGGTCGACAGTGGTACAGTGAACTGTTCCACTGATTTTACGTTACATGTACTAGACGGTCCTTAGTTCACCTTTTAGGTACACATACCTAAACCGACCCCCGACCACCCCCCACCTTACACACCTATGGTAGTTGAGGTCCCCTTTCGATTAGACAAACGTTAAGGTCAGAGTAATAAAGAAATAAACGTAAGTCATAGTGTTTCAGTAAGTACTCTTTGTGTAAAAATTTCGTGGTAATGTTATTTTAAACGATTTGACTGACGTTTGTAAAATAGTCGTTACATAGGACCTCCCAAAAAAAAAAAAAAAAAAGGGAAAGAAGGAAAGAAGAAAAAACAAAAGATTGACTTTGTAAAGTGTCGACGGACCCAGGATCCGATCCAGTCCTCAATTATTACAGAGATGGAATTTTACTTGAACCCGACAACGACGGACAGAGCACTCAGTCCGTCGTCACTCGAAAAGGAAGGAATACCGACTCCGTCCTTCGTCACGTAGTAGTAATGCCTCGAAAGCAAAAGTGAACTAGAACACAGTAGTTCACATTAGTCTCCTGGTCCCCACGGAGTCGAGGAACCTTCCTCTAAACTCCGTGTATTTGTAAACCAAATGACCAGAACCCTCTCGGGACCATGAGGAATGCACTCCCTCAGCAGGTCCATCGTTTCTACGAGAACCTTTCTGTCTGAATTTTCCCCCTCTTTGTCTAAGGACAAGTCGTCTGTCACAGGACCTCAATTTTATCGAAACTGGGAACGGGATAAGACTATCATGGTGACAAAAATCAAATCAAAATATTCGCATCTTAAGTTTTAACACAAACGGAGAAGGGTCCGTGCACCAAACGTTCGTCTCAGGTCTCGTGGGGTCTCCTACTCCTCACTGAACACGGACTTTGTCAACGAAGGTGTAATCTCTTTTATTAGGAGTCTAATCACGCAGGCAGTCTAAGTACTCAAACTTAGGATCCATGTACAGTGACACACTAGAATCTGTTGAATGACTCGGAGAGTCGAGGTAAAAGGAATGGAGGTTTTACCTCTATTATTCAGAGATAGACCTCCGAGTAACACTTCTACTTTCTGATTCGACATATTTTTAGACTCATCACCAACAAATGATCGTAATAATCAAAGGTGACAAAAATTTCGACGGTAGACTCTTCTACGAGTACGACAATCCCTAGTTACGTAACCCCGAAATTCTCGATCCCGGTGGTGAACGGACCACCAGGTCTCCAATTCTGGGGAAAGGTCACGTCCCCCTACGTCCAAGTTAAGGACCAGACCGTCAACTCTACGATATCCGACGTCCCGGTGTTTTGGTTTTGTGTTTTGTCTTAATTGTAACATTGTTTAAGTTATTTCCGAAATTTTTATCAGATGTAGTTTTTTTTTTTTTTCAAACCCCGAACTTCGCGTAGAATCTAAGCGAGTGATAACTACCCTTGTCGGAGTAGATAAGACCAGATACACTGTTAGTGTCTTCTCACAATCGACGAGGAATACAAACATATTAGTGAGGTTTATTTGAAAAGATTTGAGTGTAAAGAATGAGGTCAAACACCCATCCTGTTTTGACTAATCCGTGAATCCAAAATTCTCTTTTCTAGTGAAACCCCTTCTTGTATCTGCAAATATCCGGTAAACCTTTCGTCAGTGTCGGCCTCTTGTCGATCGAAATGAGAAACGGACACCAAACTTCTGTCCGGGAACCCCTAACACAAGGAATGTGAGTGCTGGAAGTACCCCAAACCTTTACCTTGTGACCACAAATCGACAGGAACCCAACCACACTTCCCAACACCCCGGGGTCTCCGAGACCCGAACTAACATTAATGGTCGAGAGGTACCTCTGACTAGAGTGGGGTCCTTGGGAACACCCACCTCCGTTTGTCGATGTCAGAGTTCCAGTAACAAACCCAGGATCAACTCGAGTAACCACCCGACTTAGAAAAAATTTTTATACGACTTAGAAACAAGAGTCCTGGGACCAACGTTACGGTAGAGGGTCCCGTTCACGATAGGATATTATACACTCGACAACACGTTTGAGAGTCTACGGCGTCAAGGACGGTAGTTTCTTAAAATACCCCCTCTACATACACATCTATAAATTAACGGAATATCGTACTATTTACGAGACTTTTTCCTGTACAATACAATCTTCTCTCCCAATTTCTCCAGGACTCCTGAGTCTCTCTCGGAGAACCTTCTGTTTCAAAAACTTTCCACCCATCTTAAACGATTCACTTCTCTTTCTTTTGTACAGTGTTTTTCCTTTGTCATATGTGTGAAAAATCCTCCACTTCTTTCGTGTCATGTAAACTACTGACTTTAATTGAATGACATCAACTTCCTATTCACAAACGATTCCAAACCCCGCAACTTCTTCGTTCTACGTATGATCTCACATCTGAATTTTTTATAAGTGTTGGGCTTTCAACTCTCCGTACGAAATAAGACACCTTTAAAAATCCTGAATTCGGGTCCTACGTCGTAGAGTTCATCGGGGTCCTTTTGAAGAAACTCCTCCACTCCCCTACTCGATCCAATATATTTTCAAAACGTTGTTTCCCGTCCACCAGAATTACAGTTTTCTAATAACAATTAATCTCTTTTGGTCTAGAGGGGTCAATTCCTTAAATCACGAAAAGATGTATACCCTTCTACGTTCTCAGACCCGAGTGACTATAGTAAAGAAACTATATGTGGAGTGGGTAGACCCCGGTCACAAAAGTGTAGGACGCGAAAGAACTCCGAGTGGTATCCCTCACCTACGTCAGACTACCGACGATTTACCGTCCATAAGAAAAGGAAGTAAACGAGGGAATCCCGAGTAACCGAGTGTAAGTCAAGTCAAGTCAAGTCAAGTCAGTGAGTCAGTACAGGCTGAGAAACGCTGGGGTACTTAGCGTCGGGCCGTCCGGAGGGACAGGTAGTGGTTGAGGGCCTCAAGTGACTTTGAGTGCAGGTAGGTCAGTCACTCTCCCGTCGTTAACGACGACTACCACTGTAGGAACAAATGACTATACCGTCTTTTATAAGATAAAGAGTTCTCCTTTTGGTCTCGGTTCATCGGGTGTCCTTTCCCGAACCTCGAATAAGACTTCTCGTCTCGGTGATTTGCTGAAATACTTCTTCTTACTAGTCTAAATATCATCTCTTTCAAGTAAGACACCTTACCTTACACCCACATCCACTCTGTACTCCAACGGGAATTAATCCCTTCACTGTAATCCTTACCTATCACTTCGTCTCCACATGAGTATCCTACTTCTTCTACTTTCTTAGTTTTTATTCTGGATTCAAAGATCTGATTTGTTATCGAATCTCTCCAACTACTGGAGCCTAAGGATAAACTAAAAAAGAAAAAAACTGACGTTAAGAGACCATTTTCCCAGATATTAAAATAATGTAAGAACTTGTGCTACATCAATAAAATTTCGTATATAGACTAATCAAGTTATAGGTCTCGTAGACACCCCGATAACTATACCTGATAAAAAGAGAACCTAAAGTGACTAAACCAGAACAAAGGATCGTATTAACCATTAAAAGGAATAGATTAAGACCTGTAACACAAATTTTTCAAAATCTCTGAACTCTACTACAAAAGACGGAGGCTTCTTCTTATACAATAACAGTAGTAGTGGTAGAAGGGAAAAAAAACTTTGAAATTACTCTTATATATAGATATAGATATACCTATATTGATATATATATATATTGATATATATATATGTATGACTCGATTTCTTTTACAACAAACTCCATAATACCCCGGTTCCCAACCCTACATATACTATCTTGGTCTTTTGTGCTATGTATATTTATTTCTATGTATACCAGTGTCTTGTTTTTACAACACGGACCATCAACTTAGAGTCAGAGGAGTAGTGAGTCGTTCGTACGACCCTTAGGGTGACGACTACCCCTTCTCTACTTGTCCGAGACCCGCACCGCCTCAAGGGACATTATATAAACGTCAAACATCATATAGAAGGAGACTTTAGAGAGTAGTGTGAGTGTGACGTCTAACCGAGAGACCTGTCGAGCTGGTCGACGTCCCATAGTCGGTGGAGGTCTACCCGTGGGTGAGATGGAACCCATAGTTTACACGGTGTTTCGGTCCCAATTTTAGGAGTCCCAACCACACCTGGAACCACCTGACCTCCACCCCCCTCTTCGGTACCCCAGGGTTGGAGGGTGTACACTCGAGTCGTCCGACACCCCCTCGTCGAGGTACACTGGGGTTGGACGAGAGCGGCCTAACCTTTATCTTTCTCTTATTTAGAAGGACGTTTGTCTATTCTATACCGTTCTAGTGAAACTAAGTCACGTCCTGAAAGACGAAGACAAACAGGAATTAACACTCTGTATCGAAAGTACCCTAGAGTTGACTTCGGGACTTACAAATGGTCCCGGAGTGAATAATGTCCGGGGTTGGAATTAAAAACAGAACGTTTGTGGTACTCCGAGGTTGTGAGATACGAATCTAAAAATGACAGAACCGTTGAAGAAAGGTGAACCAAAGAGACACAGAGTATCGAACCTTTAACATTTTCCTAAGTTCCTCTTTAAGTCTAAATTACAGTCGAAATAGAGAAACACCAAGAAAAAGAGGTCCTAGAACCCAACGTTCGGGACCTAAAACACACTAAAGGAACACCGTTTAAGTTGAGGTCAAACATAGGTATGTCGGGTCACTTCGATGACCTACGAAATCTAGGGACTAAAAAAAAGGACTGAGATATCAGGGTCGATCCTTAACTATTTACTGAGTTTTTTGACAACTTACGTCCTGAGTGGTGTTTCGTAAAGGGAGTTCATGACTTATAAAATAAATAAGAGACTACGGAAGTTTGTGCTAAAAACCTAAAAATAGAAGGAGAACGTAAAAAAAAGAATCGACCTCTTAATCAGACTATGTTAGATAAGTCAGAGTTGATCTTCATACTCAGACCTGAATCTAAATTATATAAAGAAAAAATTTTAAAATAAATAAAAAACAAGTAAAATAAAATAAAATTTATATTTAAATAGATAAAATTGACCTTCAATTAATGAAATGTTATAACATAACCAAAACGGTATGAAGTTGTACTTAGGTGGTGTCCACATGTACACAAGGGGTAGGACTTGAGGCGACGGAGGAGGGAGGGGTATGGTAGGGAGACCTAGATTTACACATAGTCATACTTCGATCTAAGGTTAAGAATATCATTATCCGATATGTTTGTTTTAAGTTTTGGTCAATTCTTTAAATTTGGATGATTTTAGAACCGATTGTTTAAATTGGTCAAAATTTTTCACTAACGTTTGTTTTGATCGTTGTAATTAATCAATTATAATATTCACTTACCTAATTCCATACACTAATGGACGCTTACAGTCTAAAATTAACACGACACCCTACTAAGTTAAGAGGAGAAAAGAGACAAGATCGTTGCTTTATTGAATTTGAGGTCAAATATGGTACTCGACACGGTAATAAACCGGAAGTGAAACGTATTTGTAATATTAATACGTATCTAAGTTTATACAAGAAAAGAAAACCCGAGACTCGTAAATCTTATCACAAGAAACCGTGATTGTGTCTCTATCTTTTCTCGTGTTTGCATCCGTGACTTTACCGTCGGGACCGTAGACCCACCAGTAAAATTATAAAGTCCTACATAAATACAATTAAAGAATCTACTAGTAAGTTTACTTTTATCTTTAAACTTTTTAATAGGAACGACTCCTAAACTTTTGATACTTTCACCGGTACCTGAGGTCGATAACTTTTACGGGTAGGCACCCAGGGTTAAGAGGATAGGACAAAAAAAAAAAAAAAAGTAAGAAAAGTGTGAGTGTTCAGCCTTTACGTGGACCGGGTTCTCAGGGAGGGACTTTAGAGGTCGTAGGAAACGTTCATGAGGCGTGAGTACCTTTGAAAGGGGTGGTGGTCGGGAACCGGTCGTGGGTAGTGAGGAGGAAGAATCATTATTCCTTTGTCACTGATTCCGTGACCAAAGAGAAGGACTCTTTTGGACCCTGAGTCCTGAGAGGTCACTCTGTCTAGGTCGGAGTCAGAGTTCATAATTATCCACACACATACGCATACACAGACTTTCTCTCACACACACATTACTCAACAAACAAAAATTTTAAGAAGACAACTTCAGGATTGAGGGTCGTGGGGTCTTATACTGATATAATCCTCTATCCCAGAAATAAATAAAAAAATTAAAAATAAAAATGAAATAAAATGAAATGTTATGACATAACCAAAACGGTATGTAACTGTACTTAGGTAGCGCCCACATGTACTCAAGGGTTTGTACTTGGGGGCAGGGTAGAGGGTGGGGTATAGTAGAGAGACCTAGTAGGGGAATGTGGTCAGGGTTCGTAGGACATAGGACGTAGTTTGTATCTGACCACTAAGTAAAGAATGTACTATCATATGTACAAAGTTACGGTAAGAGGGTTTAGTAGGGTGGGAGAGGGAGAGGGAGTCTCAGGTTTTAAGACGAGATGTGTAGACACAGAGAAAACGACAGAGCGTATGTCCCAGTAGTAATGGTAGAAAGATTTAAGGTATATATACACAATCATATGACATAACCACAAAAAGAAAGACCGAATGAAGTTCTTCACTCATCTAATTTACTCCAGTAACTCTACCGGGAATAGGTTACACAGACCAATTACTAGAAGGAAATGTATCTTTCTATATCTATATCTATAAACCGACACGGTCCAAACTCAACGTCTTGCGTCCTAGAAACTAGAAGCAACATCGTACTCCCAAGAATCATCGTCGTACACTCTAGATCAAGAGACTGGTCCCTAGTTTGGACCCGGGAGACGGAACCCTCGTACCTCAGAATCAGTGACCTCGTGGTCCCTTCAAAGACCGAATTACTAGAATATTCTTCTCTAATCCTCTCTGTGTGCCTCACAGTGAACCCTCAGAACTGTGATGTTCGGTTCCTCACTTCGGAGCCTTCTTTGTTGAGGAGACTGTGGAACTAGAACCCGAAAGTCGGGGACCTTAACACCCCTTTTTTTAATTAAGGACAACAAATTCGGTTAATCAGGTACCGTGAAACAATACCGCCAGGATCTTTGATGATCTTTTCTACCTCTCCCTTCTACCCTCTCTTTGTTTTACTTTCTCCTCTGTTCGAGGCCCAGACGGGTCGAACACCTGTACCGGACCGTCGCTGTCCACGTAGGGTCGGACCGACGAGGGGTGAGTCGTTCCCAGACACGAAAGTCGGTTCTGTGACAGACCCCTAAGTCCGAAAATAATACCCTAGACGAAGCGGTGCCGTCGCTCTCCGTCACCGGTGGAATGAAAGGGAATCGAGTGCGGCACGAAAGAGTTGATCGACGGGTACCTCTGACTTATCTGTCCTTCCGTTTCGGTGTCCGGGTGTTTGTTCTCGTCCTTCCTCTGGCCTCCGGTCTTTTTGGTCTTGACTGAGTCTAGACCCACGTGAAATTTTGGAATTGTGTGTGTGTGTGTGTGTGTGTGTGTGTGTGTGGATAACTTCGTTTAGAAGGTGTCGACCGTTAGTCACACCCCAGTACCTTTTCTACCTCAGTAGTAGAGTCTCAGTTCCTCTGAACTTAAATTTAAGGTCAAGCCGGTGACTGAACACCCATTGGTACCTGATCTGTGTTTGAGAGACGTAGACACGAAAACTTAAACATCTTACCTCTGTGACTGTAGAGAAAGTGCTGTAATAAGTTCTTAATTTACTCTTTTCATACACCAGTCTCCGAATCGGATCACAGACCGTATATCATCCTTGAGTCTACGACATCTTTATTTCGGAAAGAAGGATGTCAGGAATTACGTCACCGGTGTAACAAATCGTCGGTGACATTTCACATTTATTTTCTGTAGCCTCCTTCCTCACCGTACGACCCTGCACTATGGTAGACGACACCTCTCGTCTTCGTCCCCGGTCGTCCGCCCTTCGTCTACCCCGATTCCTACACCCCTGTGAACGAGGAGTCTCGACCGGGGTTTCCTGAGACGTCGGGTCTCTGAGTCTGCTTCCGTTCGTCTGGGAAGGATGGGAACGTCTTACGGAGTCCCATTCTACCTTGAGCCCACTCCCCCTCCGTCCCCCATCCGTGGACCCTTCGACTTCCTCTTTTCACCCCTCCACGATTCCACCCGAGTTTCCCGTTCCCCAGGGGATCCCCTCCCACACTCTCCGCCTCGTCGTCGACCACAAGACGTAGACCACAGCCTCTGGACTGGTGGTTCCCTTTGCCTTACTGGTGTCGTCTGTCTCCGTCTCTGATCCGTTTCACAAAGACAGAGTCAATGACAAAGAGTCGTCCTTTCTCGTGTACACTTTTAAGTGAGGTCCCTTTTTGGGTGCGTTCGTTTTCGTGGGTTCCGAACTGTGGGTGGTGTCACGAAAGTCACCTTCTTTTTCGTTTACCAGAGACTCCATACTACCTAGGAATGTATGTAAATAAGAAAAAGTTTACAGACAAACTGTACTCTCTCTGACCTTCTCAGTTCAATAGAGTTGTTCCGGTGTTCAACGACTGAGACTTCACCTTTTTCGAGGTTGAATACTTACCCTTAGGACTATGTCTTGTGTATACAATAAATATTCTTTAAGTATAAATGGAGTAACATGACATCAAAATAAACGATTTAGACCGGTGATATGATTACACTGTACCGGTCATTCTCCGTCTCGTTCCTTCTTATGTGTCGGAAATGAAGTAACACTTAATAGTTTCACGGTTCGTAAAGACAGAGAGAGATAGAGAAAAAAAACCCCCCACCCCCCATTCCATGTCCTTTATAAGACACAAACGAAAACAAAAATAACTCAATTGTAGCCCATATATTGGAATGTATTCTAAATACACAAGTTGTAATATAAAGATGAAGACATATATTCGTAAAAAATCTCTGTATAGAAACCGTTGGATTGAAAAAGACCTGACAATTCCTAAAGATGAAAAACTCAGTCAAAACTATTAAATATAAAAGAATCCTTTAGTAGATGGAAACCGAACCAATTCATTAATGTCACATAACTGAATTTGAAGAATTCGGAAGAATAACAAACGTTAAAATAGAAAAAACTAGTAAGGACCACCTAGATGACGGAAAAAAGAACGGTTTCCGTATTGGAGAGTTAATCGACTTTGAAAAAGGATTCTTTTTTGAAAAATAGAATAATAAAAACTGGTATACTAAAAGAAAAAAAAAGATAAAACTATTAATGAAAAATTTAAAATAATAAAAGAAGATAGAGTAAAACAAAATCAGACTTAAGAAAAATAAAAGAACTTAATCCAAAATCAAGTAATGAATTTGATATAGGAAGAAAGGATTGTATTGTCATCCCAATGTGTAAAAGACAATTCATAGCGATAAACCGAATAAGGGTGTCCCAAAATCGTATATTAAAGAGTAATAAAGATTATTTTAGGTTCAAAAATAAAGAAGAAATTAAGTTCTACTAAATCTTTTCTTTGAAGTTTTAAAGGTTCACATAAAAACAAAAAAATGTAAAATACCCGATTCAAAAAGAACTGTAAACGATCAAAATAAAATACTAAAGATAAATAAAACATTCGTTGACTACAAATGGAACCCACGATTATATGTTTCAAGATTCCATAAACTTTTCTTAGATGTAAAAGATAAACAACTCCTAATTCGAGGTACAGACACACATAATTCAGTGAACGATTAACAATAAGTTCAGGAGATATCTAAATAAAGTATAAATAGATGCTCTAAAACATTCAAGACTCTCTTCATATAATTCTAAACAAGTCCAGTCAAGTCAAGTCATCGAGTCACCACACGTTGAAAAACGCTGTGGTACCTGGCGTCGTGTGGTTCAAAGGGACAGGTAGTGGTCGAGGACCTCGGACGAGTTTGAGTATAGGTAGTTCAGCCATACGGTAGGTTGGTAAAGTAGGAGACAGCAGGGGAGAAGAAGGAAGTCAGAAAGGGTCGTAGTTGCAGAAAAGGTTACTCAGTCGAGAAACTTAGTCCACCGGTTTTATAACCTCAAAGTCGAAGTCGTAGTCAGAAGATTACTCGTAAGTCCAGACTAGAGGAAATCCTCCCTGACCAACCTAGAGGAACATCAGGTTCCTTGAGAGTTCTTAGAAGAGGTCGTGGTGTCAAGTTTCCGTAATTAAGAAGCCACGAGTTGAAAAAAATACCAAGTTGAGAGTGTAAGTATGTGCTGATGACCTTGTTAGTATCGAAACTGATCTACCTGGAAACAGCCGTTTCATTACAGAGACGAAAAATTATACGACAGATCCAACCAGTATCGAAAAGGAGGTTCCTCGTTAATAGAAAATTAAAGTACCAACGTCAGCGGTAGACTTCACTAAAACCTCGGGTTCTTTTCTTTCAGACAGTGACAAAGGTAAAAAGGGGATAGACAAACGGTACTTCATTACCCTGACCTACGGTACTAGAAACAAAAGACTTACAACTCGAAATTCGGTTGAAAAAGTGATAAGAGAAAGTGACAGTAGTTCTCCTAGTAATCAAGGAGAAGTGAAAGACGGTATTCCCATCACAATAGACGTATAGACTCCAATAACCATAAAGTGGGCCGTTAGAACTAAGGTCGAACACAAAGTAGGTCGGACCCTATAGAGTATTACATGAGACTTATATTTAATTTATTCGTCCCACTGTTATATGTCGGAACTACATGAGGATAGGTTAAACCTTGGTCAGACAACAAGGTACAGACCAAGATTGACAATGAAGAACTGGACGTATGTCCAAAGAGTCTTCTGTCCAATTCCACCAGACCATAAGGGTCGAGAAATTCAGAAAAGGTGTCAAACAACACTAGGTGTGTGTCCCTGAAGGGACTATCGAGTCAACCATTTCTTAGGTGAACATTACACCCTCTGGACCCCAAACCCTTTTAGGGGACCTCTTACCTTTCTAATGGGTGAGGTCATAAGACCGGACCTCTTAAGGTACCTCAGTTTTTCTCAGTCTGTGCTGACTCGTTGAAAGTGAAGTGAGTGTGTCAGTTTCCGAAGTCACATCAGTTACTTCGTCTTCATCTACAAAAAGACCTTAAGAGAACGAAAAAGATACTAGGTTGCCTACAACCGTTTAACAAGAGACCAAGGAGACGGAGAAGATTTAGGTCGAACGCATAGACCTCCAGAGCCAAGTGTTTGATAACTTTGGATCGAACCTCAAAGAATTATACTAACATCTAAACGGATAGACAACATAGAGATCCTCAATCAAGTGTATATATACATATATGAAGTATTTGTATATACATTGTAGATATATATATATATATGTATATATAATTATAAATATAAACCGACACGGTCCAGAATCAACATCGTGTGTACACTAGAAGTAACGTCGTACGTTTGAGAATCAACAACGTACACCCTAGGTCAAGGGACTGGTCTCTAGTTTAGAGCCGGGGGATATAACCTTTACGTCTCAGAATGGGTGACCTGGTGGTCCCTTCTGAGACACGAAACGTATAAAATTTTAATACAATAACCACGTACTTTCGAAAAACACAGACATCTTATAGAACACCTACAATGAAAAATAGTAATTTTATATGAACGTAACAAAATGTCATTAAAATCGGAGTTTTAGATGAAACACACTACATTTATAACGGTACGGACGAAAGATAAACAAACGTAAGTGGTGAGGAGAAAAGTTGGAAAGAGACAGAAAAAATCCATATACATATTTTGTATTTTAATCTTAAAATAAAAAGTAAGTGAGAACCTCAGAAGTAACAAAGAAAGTTTTTAGTCGAAATAACTTCATATTAACTATATTATATCTGATATGTATAAATTTCACGTGTCACATGTATGTACTTTATTAGTGGTTTTATTAATAAAATTTATTGACGGATTACTACAAAATTATCCCTGTAATTTATATTACTGGTACTAACTTTTTCCTGTACAAACCGGAATAAAAGAATAAAACACCAAAACACGATAATATATAATAAACAAGACGACAAGGGATTGGTTAAAAATTAAGTAACTCTGTCAAAATTAAAAATAGATTATAAAATGAAAGACCACTAAACCTACGGAAAGATGTACACAGAGAGAAAATTACCCATATACACATACACACACACACATACACACACACACACAACACACACACACACACACACAATCAAGAAGTTAACACAGACTAAGAAATGTTGGGGTACCTGACGTCGGACGGTCCGAGAAGACAAGTACCTTAAGAGGTCCGTTCTTATGACCTCACCCAACAACAAGGAAAGAGGTCACTTAGAAGGACTGGGTCTCTAGTTTAGGTCCAGAGGACGTGACTTCCGTCTAAGAAATGGTAGACTCGGTGGTCCCTTATATATATATATATATATATATATATATATATATATATATATATATGTATATGTATGTATGTATTTCACATATAAGTTTAGACATGAAGAGATAGTTATATGATTGACAGGGGTCAAAAATTCTCTTCTGAAAAATCATATCAAAGTAACTTGGGTTAAGGTCGGTGTATAAAGTGTAGTTTTACTTCGACAATCATACACAAATGAAGTGGTAACAGAGACAAGGAGGGGGTGGTTGACCCAAAACAACCTTAACAAACCTTAAACTAAGGGTCGAAAATCAAAAATTAAACTATCTTATAGAACATAGAAAGTTAGGGAATGTAAAAAGATAAGACTGAATTGGTAGTGATAGTGAAAGAGTCAGGAGGACCGACGACAGGAATGAGGAACAGATAGGGAACGAGTAGGGGGATGAGGTGAGAGTAGTAGTAAGACTCCCGAAGTAGTAGGTGTAACCACTGGGTCTGATATAAGAGTCCCGGAGTGTGGGAGGAGAGGAGGTTACCTCACAAGAGTCTACGGTAGTGACAGTGGCAGAGTCCACGGGTAAGGGGTCTGACAGTATTAGTCATTGTCTTGAGGCAGACGGCACCACTACAGTTGGGAGGAAAGTGGAGTGAAGGAGTAGAAGGTACAGACCAAGAAGACGAGTTGGTGAGGGGAAAGACTAGAGTCGTCAGAGATAGAAAGGTACTGACGGAGGATAGGAAGAAAAGGAGGGGTAGGTCGAACCTAAGGTACTAAGTCGAGATATCGGGGAAACGTGTAGAAAAATTGGTTGAACGGGGAGGGAGTACCATAACTCAACTTATTATCGGGAGAGGATCCGTGTGGATGAATCTTAGAAATTTACACTGGAAAAATTGGTTGTAGAAAAATTGGTTGAACGGGGAGGGAGTACCATAACTCAACTTATTATCGGGAGAGGATCCGTGTGGATGAATCTTAGAAATTTACACTGGAATAAACCTTTTTTCTTAGAACCGACTACATTATTTTATAGAACGTAATTCCGTCCAAATTTAGGTTACCGTTCGTGATAAATATTCTCTTTTCCTCGGTGTGTCTCAATCTTCTCCCTCCGTCTTTAGTCTCTCCCACGACACAGATGTTTGGTTTCTTTTGGTTCTTAACGGTTCCTAGACACCGTCAGTGGTCTTGGATCCTCTCTCCGTATCCCACTTAAGAGGAAGTCTCGGAGGTCTTCGTACATTGGGACGGTTGGGGAACTAAAGTCAGGAGATCGGATACCTTGACTCTCTTTCACTTAAAGATCACGAGATTCGATGGTATAATAATACCGTTGGAATCCTTTAAGTGGGTAAGACGAATTCATCAACTAACCTTTTTAGGACTTAACGAATTTTGACTGATGTCATTCGGGGGATGTGTCACTCACTCGAGGTAAGACTCTCACGTAAGTATTCAGGTTTAACAAATATATTCAGGTTGTTTCAATCGGATCAATGGGTTGATTGTGTTAACCGACATATCATGACATGAGATCAAGTCAAGTCAAGTAAAGTCAAGTAAAGTCAAGTCAACGAGTCAGCACAGGCTGAGAAACACTGGGATACCTGACGTCGTACGGTCCGGAGGGACAGGTATTGGTTGAGGGCCTCAAATGGGTTTGAGTACAGGTAACTCAGCCACTACGGTAGGTTGGTAGAATAGGAGACAGTAGGAGAAGAGGAAGACGGAAGTTAGAAAGGGTCGTAGTCTCAGAAAAGGTTACTCAGTCGAAAAGTGTAATCCACCGGTTTTATAACCTCAAAGTCGAAATCGTAGTAAGGAAGGTTTCTTGTGGGTCCTGACTAGAGGAAATCCTACCCGACCAACCCAGAGGAACGTCAGGTTCCCTGAGAGTTCCCAGAAGAGGTTGTGTTGTCAAGTTTTCGTAGTTAAGACACCACGAGTCGAAAGAAATGTCAGAAATGGTATGAGATCTCCAAAATCCTTTCCGTCTCCTTGGTCTCTATTTTAACGGTTGTAGGCGACTCAGTACCTTTTTCCTTCTCTCAAGGTCTTTTTGTAGACAAAGACGAAATAACTGATACTGTTTGTTTCGGAAACTGACACACCTAGTGTTATTTAACACCCTTTAAAACTTTCTCTACCCTTATGGTCTGATGGACTGGACGGAGAACTCTTTGGATATACGTCCAGTCCTTTGTTGTCAATCTTGACCTGTACCTTGTTATCTGACCAAGGTTTACCCTTTTTCTTGTACAGTTTCGATATATAACAGTGGGACGAATAAATTGAAGATACGTCTCATGTAGTACTCTTTGTGACCCGACCTTCTTCGTGTTCGACCTTAGTTCTAACGGCCCTCTTTATAGTTAGTGGAGTCTATACGTCTACTATGGTGGGAATACCGTCTTTCACTTCTCCTTGATTTTTCGGAGAACTACTTTCACTTTCTCCTCTCACTTTTTCAACCGAATTTCGAGTCGTAAGTCTTTTGCTTCTAGTACTGTAGGCCAGGGTAGTGAAGTACCCTTTATCTACCCCTTTGTCACCTTTATCACAGTCTGAAATAAAAAACACCGAGGTTTTAGTGACGTCTACCACTGACGTCGGTACTTTAATTTTCTGTGAACGAGGAACCTTCTTTTCAATACTGGTTGGATCTATCGTATAAGTCTTCGTCTCTGTAATGAAACGGTTGTTTCCAGGTAGATCAGTTCCGATACCAAAAAGGTCACCAGTACATACCTATACTCTCAACCTGATACTTCTTTCGACTCGTGACTTATTAACTACGAAAACTCGACACCACAACCTCTTCTGAGAACTCTCAGGGAACCTGACGTTCCTCTAGGTTAGTCAGGTAAGATTTCCTCTAGTCAGGACCCACAAGAAACCTTCCTGACTACAACTTCGACTTTGAGGTTATGAAACCGGTGGAGTACTCTTCTCAACTGAGTAACCTTTTCTGAGACTACGACGCTCCCTAACCCCCGTCCTCCTCTTCCCCTACCGTCTCCTACTCTACCGATCTACCGTAGTGGTTGAGTTACCTGTACTCAAACCCACTTGAGGCCCTCAACCACTACTGTCCCTCCGGACCACACGACGTCAAGTACCCCAGGTTTTCTCAGCCTGTGTTGACTCGCTGACTTGACTTGACTTGACTTCTCCGAATATTATGAAAAGTGTGTTTATTATGTAATTTTTTTGTCTGTTTTATTTCTTTTGTAAAAATTAGAATGCCATGGAACTTTTCATGCCATGTTGTCGACCGTGTGTCCTCGACCGTAACTCACTCGTCCGTTCTTCTCAGTGACTGACCTCCTTTCTCTCCTCCACCCTCTACCATCTCTACTTTCCAGTAATCGTTATCCTCTACCTCCCGTTCGAAGTTAAAGTAAGTACGGACTACACTAATCCATATTCTTGCGTGTAAGTGTAGAAATTTTCAAGCGTTGGACTTCCAAGGAGTGAATGTAGTCACGTCAGCCTGTCACGACCCTTTTGGAGTAGTTCAAAGACCTTTAGGTGTGAAGCATCCGAGAGGAGGATGGGAGAACCGTATGGAGTCAGGGGTAACGACCGAGGAGGATCGGTTGTTTTGGCTTCACGGTCTGAGGAAAGATGGTTGTGAGAGAGGATTCTCCAGGGTCAGTGTCCACACTCTTTTTGTCAGTGACTCCCAAGGGTAAATAACACACTCTACGGTTTAAGTATATAGATTTCAGAGGGAACCTATAGATCATCTGTAGAGTCTAAATTGTCCTTATTTGTCTTTAGACTTAAAAGATAAGGAGTTTCAACGAAAGTTGATTGACAGGAGTTGAGTCATTTTATGGAGTTTGAGTACTTAGTAGGAAATGAGAAGAAAGAGTGTATGGGACGTAAGTTTTATAGTTGAAATTGAGGTTTTAAAGAGGATTGACTTAGTGTAGTACCGGAGAGTTAAAGATTTAGAGACGAAGTTCTGTGTCGTTAGAGAGGGGTTCTGGTACCGTTACCAGAGAACTAACTAGGGACCGGAATCTTGAATCTTCAAACTAGTACTATGAAGGAAGAGTTTAAAGGATGGGGAGCGTAGGGGTACTATGGAGACCGGAAAGACTAATATACACCACTCTTTTAAGTCGAGACCTGATACTAGAGTATCCTAGGACGGACGGACACCACCAGTCTCACACGATTGACGACTTTGTTTAAATGGGGTCAAGAGTTGTTACCGAGTTTGACTTCGACTCGTCCTAGGATACTAGGAACAGGGTGTACAGGAGACATAAAACAGACACCTTTTTGAAATCGGTTTCTTATTCAAATTACTTTCTTCACTTTTGTACGTCTTTGTTTTATTTTGTCAGTTTCCTCTTGTTTATCGTCAAATTGTATCAGTTCCTGGAAAATCAAGGAAGAGTCCTCGATATCCGTTATAAGACTCGATATCCATCATAGGACACTTGATATAGTATCTGTGACTTTGGAGGTGGTACAAATTCTTCAATTAATGTAGTACTAGTCTGATCGGTACCGTATTCGACGATGTCAAGGTTCTTAACTGGAGTTCCTTTGCCATTGTTTGACTGGGACCTTGACTTCTGATTGACATGAATATTGTTAGTTCTACTGTGACCAGTCCCCGAAGGGACCACCAGATCATCTATTCCTGGGTGGAAGGTTCCGTCCCCTGTACCCAAGATAGGGATCAGACCATTCTAAGGTGTACAGAGTCTCGTTGATTCAGGTACACGACGTTGATGACTTCGGGTTCGTGGATCTCGGATAAGAGACGTTGTTTCTTCGGTGACTTCACTCTTAGGGGACATGGTGTTGATCTTTCGTCGGGGGTCGAGTGACGTTGATCTCTTGCGGGTAGGAGTCGTTACTTTTGGGTCACGTCGGTTTTTTGTTTGTTTGTTTTTTTTCTACTGTGACCAGTGTGTTTGTCACTGGTTAAAGTTCTACAGAACCATGACAAAGACGAATATTGAGGGAAAGAGTCGGACATTTTCGAGAACGGGTAACTAAGGTAACTAACAGTTACCGTCCACAGTCGGAAACTTGTGTACAGACGGGAGGGGTGACCAACGGTCGTAAGTTTTATTTCGTTTGAAAGGAAAAGTGGTTCGAACGGAAAAACAACCGAAAACTCACCGCACGTCGGTCTGTCTGGGGTGAAAGTCAATGTTTTGATACCTCTACAAACAAAGAACGAGTATATGGTCGTGACTAACCATTTGAAGTTCCTATGTCCGACGACAGTAGAAGTTGAAATGTAGAGAAACTTTCAGTCGGACCCCCAGTAAAAGTAAGATTAATCGACCTTCTCCCCCTTTTTCGTCCCTCCTCACGTATACCCACCGTAACTACCCCGTCTTAACTCACAGTGAAAACAAGTACAACGCGAACGATTTTGAGAGTACTAGTGTGTATGAAACTAGATGGCACAGGACCTTATTCTTGTTGGATCTAAAGTCGCTCAACCATCACCAGAGACGAGGTAACGGAGGGACTGAAAGAGAAGGAGGTAAGGACGGGTACAAGGGATACGGGTCGGTGGGTGAGACAGACTTACTCGTCTTGTATGGTAGTAATAAAAGTAGTGTTTCTGACACAAAAAAAAGACGAGTCTTACAAGAAGAGGATATTTATACGTTCTAACAGAGGAGGAATCTTCCCCAAAGGGACCATCGAGTCGACCATTTCTTAGGCGGACGGTACGTCCTAAGATAAGGACCCAACCCTTCTAGACGACCTCTTCCTTATCCGATGGGTGAGGTCATAAGAACCCGAAGGGACCACCGAGTCGACCATTTCTTAGATGAACGTCACACCCTCTGGACCCAAGTCAATTGAGATTACGGTAGGGGTCAAGACGGTTTCGTCGTGGTCGTATAGTCAAGGAAGAGGGCGTCTAGTGGGGGTAGTTTAGAAGTGTTGTGACTCGTAGACTAATCGTCGAAGACCTCCCGTCTCGGGACAGAACGAGTGGTGAAATACGACCTTGTTTTACTCCCGAATTGAAAAAAAAAAAAAAAATGATTGAGGATGAGAAACTTATAAAGTAGGACTCTCAAAAACAAGATTAATTTTTTTTTTTAATCTCGTGAGGGAGTTCATTAAACGAATCTTTACATGAACCCACCGTAGGTAATACTCAGAAGAATTCGACCTTTTTAGGAAAGAGAAGGGTGTACTTACACACACACGAATCAGCGAGTCAGTACAGACTGAGAAACGTTGGGGTACGTGACATCGGAAGGTCCAAGGAGACAGGTACCCTAAAAGATCCGTTCTTATGACCTCACCCATCGGTATGGGAAGAGGTCTCCTAGAAGGGCTGGGTCCCTAGCTTGGGTCCAGAAGGTGTAACGTACAGTTAAGGAATGGTAGACTCGGTGATCCCTTATGAAATAACTTGTCACATTCTAAGAACCTAGTGTTACGAAAGGAACCTTTTGATTTGTATGCAAAAAGGTGACAGAAGATCACAGATTTCAACGTCTACTCTTTAGACAACCCGAGACTAAGAGAACGGAAACTTTACTTTGAAGAACGGTACAAACCTTCGGACATTCGGTTAGAGAAATAAAAGTTTCAAATCTTTAAAAAAATTCACATAGAAATTTTTAAACATAACAAAAGTTGAGTCTCAAAAAGGAAAAAAATTGGAAAAACGAAGAGAATCAAGACAAGTAAATAGAGAAAGACTTTGATACGTAAAACGTAGAACTCAGAGGACCTAGATAGGAGGTGTAGAGAATAAGAAAAGTGAGAAAAAAGAAATATAAAAGACGAAAACACATCACTCTAGTAAGAAGATGAACATGATTTAATAATGATTAATTCAAAAGTCAACTTAGTCAAGATGAGAAATCAAGAAAAAATTTCGAACTGTAGAAATGATATTTATATATCTTTATGTTGTGTTTTTAATTTTACAATGACCGTAGTATACTGACACTGGAACACTCTAGAGAATTAAAAGGAAGTCGAATAAAAAAATCTTAAAAGATGTGAAAAATTTTAGATAAAAATAACAGTGTATCAACAAATGTTATAAAAAATCAAGACGTTGACATAAAAAGTTAAGTCTACAAAAAACTTGTGAATGTGTTTAAGGAAAACCAAAAGATCAACATATCGAAAGACGTCGAAGATACTTTAAGAGAAATTAAAAAAAAACAAAGAAAGTGATTTCAAGGAGTAACCCTTCTTCAGACCGAGAAACGAACCGAGGAGAAGTACGAGAAGTGAACCTGAGTAAGTAAGGTATAGGAACAGACACCCACACCGAGGGTGGTCGTGTACTCGTCCAGTCCGACTACCAGAATATAGTCACGTCCTACCTTCTCGTTCCGTCTCCTGTACTTCCTGACCAAAAGTGAGTCATGACTTCCGTCACCGGAAAGAGAGATACGGAAACCATCGAGTGCCAGTTACAGAACCCGGTTACGTAGGACGACCCACCAGTCTACAGAAGTGGGTCTAAACCGGTCTTTCCTGAGGTGAAAGGAAGGTGACCTAGGATGGAGGAGGTCCACCAACTTCGTCCAGGGTGTCTCGTCTTCAACTGGTGGTATGTCAGGGACCGTTGGACTTTTGAGTCTGTACACAACCGAGGAGAAATCCTGAACCTGGATTTCTCCTAATCCTGGAGAGGGTGGATTCGTAGTAAAAACAAAGGAACAACTCAAGGACGACCCCTACACCACTCTCTCCCGCAGTCTTTATTCCCGATCTCGACGGTAAGGAGTGTAGAGGCAGTAGAACTAAATACACATTGACACTAGTGGGAGGGAAACAACCGGAGTGGGGACGGGGGTCGAAGTAAGGACCCCGGCTACTCGAGTCCAGACTCGTTTTGGGTTACTCTTGTTCCCGGGAGTCCCTGGTAGTGGAAGAGTGGACCCCTCGCCCCACCCTATTTCCCCAATCCCGGTCTTTACTTTCCCTCCTTTCTACCTGTGGCACGTAATAGATGGAGAATCCTCGTGACACCAGACTGTTCATACTCTTGCGGAGGACGAGTCACCTGTCATAGGGTCGTCCTTGACCTCCCTTAATCCAGTCCTGATCCTGTGAACCAACCCGAAGACGTCTCTTGAGTCTAGTCTCTCCATCCTCCCCAGGGTGTACTAAGAGTGAGAGATCGGATGAGGGGTCCGTCCTTTCATCCACCCCTTGTCGTAAAAAGTCTTCTTTTGAAACGACCTCACTAGTAAGAGGCTAAGACGTACCTCTGGATAGTGCATGGTACACCCTTCTTCTAACCGGTCCCTGAGCCCTACACTTAGAGTCGGTAGAGAGAAAAGTTCCTTACATTACGTGTATCGAAAGACCAACGACCCATCCTTTACATTATATAAACCTTCCGTCCAATCTCAAGTAGACCCTTCTTATTTAACTAAGAAGAAATCGTAAATATACAGAAATTCCGAATCTGTAAGAAATTTCAAATAGTTTTTGTCCCAGTAACGAAGGAAGGTTTGGTGTGACTATTTTTAGTTTTCAGTTCCTTGGTGTAAACGTTACGTTCGACTTTGTTTGTCTACCAGAGGTCCTGGATGGTTGAGTCCGGGACGACCATAGTGACGAGATTCAATTTAATCGACAAATCGACAAACAGAAGATACACGGACCTAGATATAACACATGACTCTTATGTCTCGACAAATTATGTGTTTAAGGAAAAGAGGTCTCAGAGAGTATAACCTTTTCCCTATACTTAACCCCTTTCCGTTCTTTTATTTTTCTTTTCGTTCATTTACTTTACTATTTCCCTTTGTACTCTAGAAGTTCCTCTTTTCCCTGGGGGTTGGGTCGGACCCTACCCCCAGTCCTCACAAAGGTACCTCTACGAGACTCGGCGAACACATTTGAATCGACTTCCTTGGACACTATGATAGACGTCCAGTCTCCTGTTAGGACGATTTCTCTTAGACTTGTTGAAGGGGTGTTAAGACGGGAATTGGGGAGGCGTCTCCGTGGTCTACACAGACCAGTCACAAACTTAAGACATATTGGTATTGATCCCGGTTCCTAGACGTACCCACTGGTCATACTCACTCGGTCTCCTATTTCCTCTCTCATCTCTACTTTTCGGTTCACGAATCTTCCGTCCTCGGCTAGTTCTTACCGTCCGTCTCTGTTCTAAACCCCCAATCCTTGAACTTCCCTCGTCCAACCTCACCCTCGTCCACACAGACGTTACGGTTGGTGGTCCTTCGACTCTACGGTGTGAACGATATGTTCATCGTTCCACTGATCCTTTGACTGACCTTGGACCTTTTCTACCTCCCCCTACCATGGACTTACTATCAAGGTGGTTTTTGAGGTTTTGGACCCATTGTCGAAGTACATTTTTTTTTTGTGGAAATTCGTAGTTCAAAGTTTTTGAGGAATTTGAACATTTCTGGGACTTTCTGGGATACACTAGAACTCAAAGGTCATACTTAAAGGTTTAAACTTTCTATAAGGGTATAAAACCTTGAAAACGATCACAGAACCTCCCTGGTCAGTTGTCGATTCTTAGTGTCTTGAGTCCCGAGGAAGAGGAGGAAAAGGGAAGAGAATTACCGAAATAACTCTACATCAACTACATGTTATTAGACGTATATAGATTTCACATTTGAAACCATTCGGAACGGTATACATGCGTGGGTACTTTCGTAGTGGTGTTATTTGGTGTTTTCGAAGTAAGACGTAGAAGGACGGACGGTCGAGGTCCGTTGGTGATCAGATGTAAGACAATAATACACAATTAAATGATCTTAAAATATATTTATCTCAGTATGTTGTATGTGAGAAAAAAAAAAAGACATACCGAAAAAAACGAGTCGTTTTGATAAAACTCTCAGAAGGTATAACATACATAGTTTTCAAGTAAGACAAAATAACGATTCATCATAAGGTGACATACCTATATGGTATTAAACAATAGACAAGTGGACTATTGTTTCCATAGACAATTTCCTGTAAATCCAGTGAAAATGAAACTCCGATAATTTTTAGTTCAATGATACTACGTGTATCATCCAAATAAACATTTCGATCCTCGTGTGCGTTCTCGAGAACCTATTTAGGAATTCTCAGGTTACTGACCTAATGTACCATTCAATTCAAAATGAAGAACGGTTTCACACAAGGTTTTACTAAGAAGATAAATGTAAGGGTGGTCGTCACATACTTTGAAGATCAAGGAATGGTTACGAACGGTATCACATATATAAAGTAAAATCAATAAAATTGTCGAAACACCATCATAAAGTCACACGCAAACTATACGTAAAGGAGTCACTGTTTACAGCAACTCAAGGAAAAGTACACAAAGAATCGACGGGCATATAGAAAATACCACTTCACGGACAATTTTGAAGACAGGGAAATTTTACAATACAACAAATAAAAGAATAAATTATATAACATCTATGTACAGGAAATAGTCTGTATACTAAACGAAGAAAATTAAGACAATTGTTACAGTCGTCTTCGAAAATAGAACTACTTCAGGTTAAACAATTAAAAAAGAGAATATCTGTCACGAAAACGACAGTAATAAATTCTTTATAAACAGAGTAGGTTCCGTATTCAGAATAAAATTCTTCCAATATCACAAGTTCAGACGAGTTTTAACTTCGAGTCTACGTAATAAGTGTCTTTTAGGGTTCAGAGACTAAATGAGGATAAAAGAAGCTTTATTTTCGTAGGAGACCTCTGAACGAAGTATCAGACATAGTCGGATACCTCGACAGTGGGTCTTAATAGTGGAGGGTCTCCGAGACAAGATAAGGTCCAATAGTTCCCTTTCACAAGAGAGAATTCCTGATCTTACCCTCGGAAGTGCTCAGCGAAAGTATACGGTGTCTCCGGTTTTTGAGTCGGAGACACGTGGCAACGACTTAGTTTAGAGTCTCTGTCTCAAGACCCACTTCATTTTTCTTCTCGAAATAACGAAACGGTCCGTTTCCCCCTTGTGTCTTCTGAGGACGGAGTTTATGAGACACAGGGTTGGACCTTTCTAAACCACTCCTCAAAATATCGTTACCAAGTTCCCACCCTAACGACTATTCTAATTGTATATACATCCCGCCGTACGAAAATTAGATCAAAGATCAACATCCCATCAGAGAACTACTCAAAGAGACCAAAGGAATTAGACCAGAGTCTACCAGAAGAGACCTTCCTTCTTACGTCGTAGAAGGTAAACAAACCCCTAAAATTAAGATATTTCTCGAATTTCTATAACACACATAGGGAAGTCCACTTGGTACTGGAATGGAGTTCCGACGTGATAAAAAAGAGCCGACGAGGAGGTTGACAGAGAAGTAGGAGAGGAAAGGGACTGACCGTCGACAAGATTCGTAGACGGGAAACCTTGAGTCTTTTCCATCACCCCCGACTTTGTAAGAAGGATGATTGTTCTTTACCCTCTGTATCTTTCCGAAGGTACGGGTCCTCAGGGTGTCCTAGAACAACCAAAGTGACGGGGGAGAACGGGTAGAGTACCAGAACTGGTGATCCCTTTACATAGAGTATCGTCCCTCACACTATATCAGACGACGTGACACGGAATCTAAAAGGAACACACACACACACACACACACACGCACACACAAAAGGTCTCAGATCCGTATCCTCCTCTTCTTCGTACGAGGGTCGTTATGAGTCCGGGGATACACTTTGACTGATACAGGTGTCTTTCCCTTTCCACTTAGTGATGCTGTCATGACAAAACGCTCAGAAGAGTGTCTTAGGAAGAATACTGGACACTTCTATTCACAATGACAGGGGTAAAGTATTGGATCCCGTATCTCAGTCTCTACATTGTATTGGATTCAATGAGACTTTCATTGACCGTCTCAACCCTGACCTTGAACACAACTTTGTCTTCCCTTCCCCCGTCCCGTGTTGTAAATTTTCTTACTGTATCGGGATCCTGTACTGTATTTGACTTATCTTGGTTTATCTAGGTTCTATCTCCTTCTCAACTGAAGGTGATCTGGAACTCGGAGTCATTTTCACAATTACTTTCACAATCAACGAGTCAGTACAGACTGAGAATCGTTACGATACCTGATATCGGACGGTTCGAGGAGACAGGTACCTTAAGAGGTCCGTTCTTATGACTTCATCTAACGGTAAGGGAAGAGGTCCCATAGAAGGGTTGGGTTCCTAGATTGGGTTCAGAGGACGTAACGAGTAACATCGTTCGATTTATTGTGTGGGTGTCTACGGTACTGTCAAGATTCAGGTATTTCCAATTTTTCACCCGTCACCGGATTAAGGACCTTTAGAGGTGGGGAAAGGGGTTTTCGGAAAAGACCTAGTAGTTTTTTCGTTCTCAAGGTCTTTTTGTAGATGAAGACGAAATAACTGATCCGGTTTCGGAAACTGACACACCTAGTGTTAATTGACACCTTTTAAGACTTTCTCTGCCCTTTTCGTTTGGTGGAATGGACGGAGGACTCTTTAGACATACGTCCAGTTCTTCGTTGTCAATCTTGGTCTGTACCTTGTTGTCTGACCAAGTTTAGTCCTTTCCTCATACAATTCTGACATATAACAGTGGGACGAAGAAATTTAATATACGTCTTATGTAGTACCCTTTACAGTCCGACCTACTTCGTGTTCGACCTTAGTTCTAAGGACCCACTTTAGAGTTGTTGGAGTCTATGTGTCTACTGTGATGTGAATCCCGTCTTTCGCTTCTTCTTGATTTCTCGGACAACTACTTTCACTTTTCAACCGAATTTTGAGTTGTAAGTCTTTTGTTTCTAGTACCATAGACCAGGGTAGTGAAGTACCCTTTATCTACCCCTTTGTCACCTTTGTCATTCTCTAAAACAAAAGAACCCGAGGTTTTAGTGACGTCTACCACTGACGTCGGTACTTTAATTTTCTACGAAGGAGGAACCTTCTTTTCGATACTGGTTGGATCCGTCATATAATTTTTCGTCTCTGTAATGAAACGACTGTTTCCAGGTAGATCAGTTTCTATACCAATAAGGTCATCAGTACATACCTACACTCTCAACCTAATATTTCTTTCGACTCGTGGCTTCTTAACTACGAAAACTTGACACAACCTCTTCTGAAAACTCTCAAGGAACCAGACGTTCCTCTAAGTTGATCAGTTGGGATTTCCTTTAGTTGGGACTTATAAGTAACCTTCCTGACTACGACTTCGACTTTGAAGTTATGATACCGGTAAACTTTTCCGGGACTACGACCCTTTATAAATTCCGTCCTCCTCTCCCCCTACTGTCTCCTACTTCACCAACCTATCGTAGTGACTGAGATACCTGTACTCAAACTCGTTCGACTCAACCACTACCTGTCCCTTCGGACCGTACGATGTCAGGTACCCCAGCGTTTCTCACCCTGTACTGACTCGTTGACTTGACTTGAAGGGGGTTACCGACGTTATGAGGAGGGTGAGTAATCGTATACTTTAATGGGTGGGGATATTTTTGACTGTTGGGGTATTGGACCCTGGCGAGAGCGGATGGCTCTACCAGGTGTGACAGACACCTCGCACAAAGATTCATTTAAATGAAGAATGGATAGTGAAATAGAGAGTGGCTTAACAAAGATACTACTCTGTCAGTCTTGGACCCGAAGTAATTCAGGACTTCGGTCCACACACTGGAGTTGACTTTCTGGTACCCAAGTTGAGAGTTAAACTCAACGTGTCAAAGTCTCAGTAAGTGGGTGAGGGAGGTTTCAGAGGAAGACCTGTACCAAATGGACGAGTTCCCTTACCTTGGTTAAACGTCCGTTAAGTAAGTTTCCTTCCTTATAAATACACGTTGTCGAAGTACCCGTCCGGAGACAAAGGAGTCAAGTACTCTCTAAGAGACTAACCCTGGGATCCCCGACACACTTCTACTGAACAACGGTGGGAGGAAGTCGTATGACCCGAAACCTCAGTCTCTTGATCCAAATTTAGGGTCATAGTATTAAACAATCGACTCAATTGAAGTGTTACAGAGACTAACAATTGTCTATTGTTTATAACACTCCTATAGAGACTTGGACTCAAAAGATCAGTAAATCTTTCTTTAAAGTATATATTTCAGGACGACGAACCTCATTACTGACTACTTTTCCACAGTACGGGACGGTCACTCCGGGTCCCTACGTCCGGGTCCAACCAGGACCGGTACGACTGTAAACGACGGACTGACCTTTATAGGTTTTATAGTGGTAACCTCTCCCTGACACTTATTAATAATATTCAAAACTCAAGTCTCTGTCTCCAACTCTTTTTATTTGGAGGAGTGAGTTCCACTCTAACATTTAATTTTAAGGGTTTGGATTCTCTTTTATTCTCTTTCCACCTATTAACACTCGACTTAAATGAGGTCCACTTTAGTTAGACTAGTACCCTTTTAATTAAAATTTTTCCGTATAAATCTTAGTAGTTTCTCTATTTCTTTTCTGGAGGTACTTATTTTCCGTAAATCTTGACTTGTACCTTGTTGTCTGACCAAGGTTTATCCTTTTCCTCATACAGTTCCGACATATAACAGTGGGCCGAATAAATTGAAGATACGTCTCATGTAGTACTCTTTGTGACCCCACCTTCTTCGTGTTCGACCTTAGTTCTAATGGTCCACTTTATAGTTATTGGAGTCTATATGTCTACTGTGGTGGGAATACCGTCTTTCACTTCTCCTTGATTTTTCGGAAAACTACTTTCACTTTCTCCTTTCACTTTTTTAACCGAATTTCGAGTTGTAAGTCTTTTACTTCTAGTACCGTAGGTCAGAGTAGTGAAGTACCCTTTATCTACCCCTTTGTCACCTTTGTCTCAGGCGAAATAACAAACTCCGAGGTGTTAGTGACGTCCACCACTGACGTCGGTACTTTAATTTTCTGAAAGGAACCTTCCTTTCAATACTGGTTGGATCTATCGTATAAGTTTTCGTCTCTATAATGAAACGGTTGTTTCCAGGCAGATCAGTTCCGATACCAAAAAGGTCACCAGTACATACCTACACTCTTAACCTGACACTTCTTTCGATCACGGCTTCTTAACTACGCAAACTTGACACCACAACCTCTTCTGAGGACTCTCAGGGAACCTGACGTTCCTCTAGGTTGGTCAGGTAGGATTTTCTCTAGTCAGGACCCACAAGTAACCTTCCTTACTACGATTTCGACTTTGAGGTTATGAAACCGGTGGAGTGTACTTCTCAACTGAGTAACCTTTTCTGAGACTACGACCCTCCCTAACCCCCGTCCTCCTCTTCCCCTGCTGGCTCCTACTCTACCGACCTACCGTAGTGGCTAAACTACCTGTACTCAAACTCACTTGAGGCCCTCAACCACTACCTGTCCCTCCGGACCGTACGCCGTTAAGTACCCCAGCGTTTATCAACCTGTGAAGACTTGCTGACTTGACTTGACTACCTTAATTTATCCGTTTTACTTTGTCCTGGTCACCTATAATTTTTTTTTTGTTTGGATAAACTTTNATAATTTTTTTTTTTTTTTTGGATAAACTTTGGGACCTTTCTATTTGTTTACCTTATAATTTTACATCATCTGACCTTTTTTAATCTTCTCATCTGTTTAATTAAATCTTATACCGTATTTTATAATTTTATTTTTTAGTCAATCCTCTGTACCTCTTTGACATTTCACTCAATATAAAAGTCTTTTTTCTTATTTCCTTTACTACCGTATTACTTCATACGTAGAATTTTTAATTTTCTTATTTTGTATCTACATTTAGAAATACTAGAACCTAATCCTTTATAAAAGAAAATACTATAGTTTTCGTGTTCGTTGTTTTCTTTTTTTAACTATTAGATCTTTAGTTGTTTGAATTTTAAGAAACAAGACGTTTCCTGTGGTAGTCCTCTTACTTTTCTGTCATAAAAAAGGTTAATATATAGACTATTCCCTGAATATAAAACTCAAATATTTCTTGGAGATGTTGAGTTGCTATATTCCTGTTTAAGAACAGTAAAAACAAGTCAACACAAGTTGAGAAAACACTGGGGTACCTCACATCAGGTGGTCCGAGGAGATGGATACCCTGAAGGGTCCGTTCTTATGACCTACTCAACGGTAAAAGAAGAAGTCCCCTAGAAGGACTGGGTCCTTAACTTGGGTGTAGAGGATGTAAAGGTCCTAAGAAATGTCACTCGCTGGTCCCTTTGGGGTATTCCTGTTTATTGGGTTAAATTTTACCCGTTTCTTAGATTTGTCTGTAAACAGGTTTCTTCTATACGTTTACTGGTTTTCGTGAATTTTTCTACGAACTGTAGGAATCGGTAATCCCTTTACCTTGAGTTTTGGTGTTGCTCTATGGTGAAGTGTAGGTGATCGTACCGATCCTAATTTTTTAGTCTGTTGTTATAACACTCTTACACTTCTTTAACCTCGGGAGGATGTGACGACCACCGTTACGTTTTATGGTGAAACCCTTTATCAGGTTTCTAGGAGTTGTCCCATTTATATCTTAATGGTGTACTAGATCTTTAAGAAGAGGATCTTTATGGGGTGATTATTTTCGTAAACAGGTAGGTTATTGAACATGAACAAATATCATCGTAATGAGTATTACCGTGGTTTTACCTTTGTTGAGTTTTCATGTAGTAACTAGTTTATTATTTATTTTACACCGTATAGGTATGTTACTTTATAATGGACCGTGATTTCTCTTTACTTCACAATTGTACGATATCGTAGTCACTTGGTGTGCTTATAATATGCTTCATTTCCTTCGGTCAGTGTTTTCTGGTGTATAACATACTAAGGTAATATTCTTTACAGGTCCTGTTCGTTTAGGTATCTCTGTCTTTTATCTGACCCCACCGAACCCCGACCCTTCCTCCCAAGACCCCTTTTACCTCTCACCGACGATACCTGCACTCAGACTCACTTGAGACCCTCAACCACTACCTGTCCCTCCGATCCGCACGACGCTAAGTACCCCAGAGTTTCTCAGCCTGTACTGACTCGCTGACTTGACTTGACTTGACTTGACTTTATTTAATCTAGGTAAGTAAGATTTAGAGTGGTAAGTATTCAAAACGGATAGTTTTCTTTTTTGTTACCTAACTAATGTTTGTCATTATTAGTTTGAAAAAAAGTAATTTCGTAGGGTTTATATTTTAGTATCACTTATAGATGTTTATTTTTCCCGTTCGATATGGACTTTTATGTTTATCTTTCTTTCGTTCGATACACCGTAAAGGTTATATTCTATTTTAGATTACATTACCTTTGTCACAATAATCTTTATTTTTCTTTTGGGGGTATATCCAGTTTATAAGATCGTTCTTTCATATCGTTAGTACTTGTGTATACGGTACTATATAGTAGGTTACCTTATATAGTGTCTTTACTTTTACTTACTCGATCTGGAATTTACATAGTTGTAATTAGTTAAATTTTTACGTAACTCACTTTTTTGTTCCATATAGAGTTTTGTACCTCTTACTGAGAAAATACATTCAAGATCTTGTATCTTGTTATATTATAACGTCTACTTATTTGTGTGTCAGGTACTAAAGTATTAAATTACTGGATAAACTTACTTACGAAGTTAAGTTGGTGACGACGAAATTATGTCCTTAACGTCCCCAACTTCCTTCACTAGGGGTGGGGATGTCTTAGACTTAAACATGTTGAAAATGGTTGTTGAATTAGTTTGACTGTTAGCCTAAGTTTAAATTCTTCTACGTGTCCTACGGAGGTTGTGCGGAACCGACGACGAGGAGACACGACCCTCATCTTTCTACTTACTCGGGATCGAAAACAGGACTCCCTGGAGAGTCGAGAGCCCCGACTTCCTTTCCAGTTGTTTGTTACCTTGTCTATCCAACCTTTTGAGACTCTTTCGTGTGACTAAGGAGAGACACTCGAGTCCCTTCTGGAAGACCTCTTTTACGGAAGACGTGTCAGAATTTCCTACTCACATCGACAGATCCACTTCCACCACCCACTACAACTGTCCTTGTTTTTGTACGTTGGGCTCGTTGTCCCCCACGTACCTTGGGAGGTGGTACGTACGGTATGGTTTCAAACCATAAAGACCAAACCCGTCCTTCATGTTCCACGTGTATCGTTTCCTCCTCCCCCGTAGACAAATCTCCTTACCCATCTCGTCTAGTGGTTCGTGGTATATGCGTGCGGTTTCTTGATCTTGGAGGTGGATCTTCCGTTCCCCTGATGACGTCAAAAAGGTCGTTCCACACCAATCTAAACGGAAAACCCTATGGAGTGAGTCCGTCGGTCTACCCCGAGTCCGGCCCTGTGTCCTCCACTGAAGTCTTCTCTCCCCTCTAGACTCCCTCTTCAACCATAACCTCTTCATACACATTTTAACAATCCTAAACCACTCTAACCGTACTCCGTCTCTTCTTGGACCTTTATATCGGGTGAACCCACTGTCGATCACCCAGTAGTTGTCGTAGATCCCTACCCACTGTCCTGTTTCTTGTAGTGCTCAAGTAAGAGACTACAAAGTGTCAGAGCTTCCGGTACTCCTCTAGGTAGTTGAGGGGAGTAAGAGGACTCATGATTAACACGTTAAATACCTCCAGTCACTGTTCTTCGTCCCCCCCCCCCCCNCCCGCCCCCCCCCCCACCTCACTAAACAATTACTAAAGTCGAACACCGAAAAACTATAAAGGAACATTATTAATAAAACTAAAGTGTATTAGATACTGTTCCTTGTGACTGTGTTCTTAACGTCACCCTTCAATCCGTAGTGACTTAACATATCTTTATTCTCTTAACGATTGTACATCGGGACTGTAAAATCGTCATAGTTTAGACTAAAACAGTGTAAATGTTCCGTGGCACTCGACGCTAGGTCTCCGCCACACAATAGTAACGGATTGTATCACAAGGAATTAATAGTCGTGAGAGTGTGAAGGACGTGTCGTCTAACCTTAGCGATCTTTATCGTGTTTGAACTTTTAATCGCAAAAAGAGAATTTATTAGTCCTACGATATAAATATTAAAAGTAGCCTAACCTCAGAATTGCTTCCATTTGATTAAAGTGTGAGCTTCCATTCTATCAAAAAAAAAAAAAAAGAGAAGAATAACACACTAAAGGGGGTGGGGAAAGGTCCCAGATAAAAAAGTCAAAAATTTTTAAAGGTATCGTTCTTATTAGGATAAGTAAAAGGGGAGGGGGTTTCCCACAAAGACGTGAACCGAATGGGAACACTATTAAGTGACACTACCGTTCCTTGGGTACTACCTTACCTTCTAAACCAAAAGGAAATATCAATGAGTGGTCGGACACTGTAATCGTTGATCGCTAGTGTCCCTGACGTGTTAAAAATTTGTAGTTGTCTTCAGTTTTACGAAACAGATCTAGGGACTCGAGATTTAGTGTATGTTTGATGATGGGTGGTTGACCGTTAACTCACCCTTTCCTTGTCTTTTCTCCTTCTTTTAATTTGTTCCCTATTACCTACCCTAAGACTCACCAGGAACCGTGTCTTCACTTCATATATCTTAGTTGTGAACCTCCAAGGGAGAAAGATACCCAGGGGAAAGAAGGAGACATGGATGGAATAGTGTCCGTGTGCTATGGGAGCCCGTCGGGGTACGTTCGGGTGGCGGGGTCGTACATAGGAACGAGGTTACAGAGATTAGTTTTCAACACCTTTCTCGGAGTATGTAGAGACCTCCTTCTTACCTACACATATCGGTAAAAACCTTTTCAAACTGTGAAATTTTTTTCAATTTGTATTCAAATAGTATAGACGTGAAGGTGAGTTTATAGACTGGTTCTCTTTGTGTTTACATATAGGTGTCTTTCTGAACGTGGGTCCCAAAGTATGGTCGTAATCAATGTTACCCCGAAAGGGTCCACCAAGTCACCATTTCTTAGGTGGACGGTTACGTACTTGACGTCCTTTGAGTCCAAGTCACGGACCCAACCCTTCCAGGGGACCTTCTCCTTTACCGTTGGTTGAGGTCATAAGAACGGTCCTATTAGGGTGTCTGTCTCCTCAGACCACCCGATATCAGGTATCCCATCGTTCCCAGACTGTATTGTCTCGGTGACTTGTACGCGTAACTAACATGTTGAGTTGTTTAAATGATTTTTTAGTAAGTTAACATGTTAACATTATCCACTTAGAATACGATAGACTTTCACTTTCAGCGACACGATTAAGATTCAGCGAAGTCATCACAGGCTGAGACACACTGGGGTATCTGCCGTCGGGTGGTCCGAGGGGCAGGGACCCTAGGAGGTCCGTTCTTGTGACCTCACCCAACGGTAAAGGAACAGGTTACGTACTTTCACTTTTCACTTTCACTTCAGCGAGTCAGCACAGGCTGAGCATCGCTGGGATACCCGACGTCGGGTGGTCCGAGGAGGTAGGTACCCTAAACGGTCCGTTCTCATGACCCTACCCCACGGTAACGGAAGCAAAGGTTAAGAAACACTGTCAGGTACCTTAAGAGGTCCGGTCTTATGACTTCATCCATCGGAAAAGGAAGAGGGTCCCTAGAAGGGTTAGGTCCCTAGCTTGTGACGTCCACTTAAGAAATGGTCGACTCGGTGGTTCCTTCGGGTTCTTATGACCTCACCCATCGGATAGGGAAGAGGTCACCTAGAAGGAGTGGGTCCTTAGTTTACGTCCCCAGAGTACGTAACGTCCGTCTATGAAATGGTTGTCTTGATGGTCCCTTCGGAACATACAATAGATGTGGAATTATTTATACAAATTTTTTTTATTTTTCTTTTTACGGATCGAAGTGATCACAAGCCTCTGTACGATTAATTCCCCGGATTGTTTATTGAAACATTAGATAGTATACCGTTTTATAATTTCTCCATTTAATGTATGGGGGAACCATTTCTGAATTCTTCTTTCAACCTTATTAATAAAATCGAAAACATGTTTCTTTTCACTTTTTGATAATGTTAATTTTACTAGATATAAAAGACCGAGACATTAGGGTGTGGATTTTTCTATAAGGTTTCCTTATTTCTATGTCGTAAGTTCATATATAAAATTTCCTAAAACAATGTCGAAATATAAATCATCGTTTAAGAAGATATTTTTTGGAACTTTTTTACTAATTAATAGTTACACCTTACTCATTCAACACTACGTAGGTATGACACAGACATCTCAAGTTAATGTCGATTAAACTTCTATTTCACCCAACTACACGCCCTACTCCATCCGTGTGTTACGAACCTTCGAACCTCCTCACTTTGGAACTCAAAAGTGTCTGCTGAGCGTCCTGTGGTCGCGTCTCGACCGGGTGGTTCCAACGACAAGAGAAACAGTGTAGTCTGTCACTGTCACTGACTGACATAATAAGAGGTAATAAACGAGGGGAAGGATGATTCTCTTAATATGTCGAGGTGGGTTAATTGTATTTCAAACCAGTGTACTGAACGAAATTGGTTACTTTACAGTCAACCTCACTACGTACAGCCAAGAAATAAGTTTTTGATCGGTAAATTTTGCCTCCTTCCCCTTTGACAATACTTAATTTTCACTGAACTTTATAGTCACTTTATATTGAGTTCCTGGAATAAATATTGGACTAATTTGTTTCATATTTTTTCGGAAAAAATCTTTAGTTTTTCCTTTTAGACTTATGTTTAACCTACCATAAGTTGTTTACAAATAAAACATTCTACTTAATTCATAATTCATGACACTAATAAAAAATTTTAGGAGTAGACTATTTTTATATACCATTTCATAAACATCCGTTTTACACTACTATAAACCTTAAATGATTTTTCTTTTTTATAACGTCGGGAGTGATCTTTCTTTCCTTCTTACCTTCCTTTCTCCCTTCCTCCCTCTCTCCTTCCTCCGTCTCCACACAGTCCAAAAACAACAACGGTATGTTTAATAGTGTTTCAGAAATGACTTAAACAATGTCATAACGAACAAAATACAAAAAAACAAAAAAAAAAAAAACCGGGAGTCCGTATTCTAGGGGTTCCCTATAACAGAGAGGTTGGTCCTTAGTTTGGGTGAGGGGACGTAACCTTCCCCTTAAGAATTGACAACCTGATGGTCACTTAGGGAAACGGAGATATGATTTCGGTCGTTTCAACGTAAAGAGTCCAGTAAGAAAGGATCAATGTAGAGATAAAAATTGATGTCAGTTCATTCAAAGAGACTAAAATTCTTAAGTGTACTGATCCAAACCGTGTAGTTATAATAAGTCCTTTTAGAGGAGTAAAGTCACATGAATTGAATCAGTGTGGGAGTTTTAGGGAAAACGGAACCTTCCATTGTATCAGGATCTCCTATCTTACACTTGTAGAAACCCCCGTAGGAAGATGGATGTCGTCCTTCCTAATTACTTTCTTCTAACCACTTTACATTTATAACTATTAACAACTTCGACCCACTACCTTTATACTCTCAAGTAATATAAAAAGAGTGAAGAAAACACATACATACTTTTAAGGGTATTATTTTCAGATGTTTCTTACTCAATTCAGATAACCCCGACTGACGTCTCCTAAATGTACTACTTAATATTCCACCCTCTTCGTTTGAAGTCTCTTCACATTCATTATATTGGGATCAAAATATTTTATGTGTCACTGACTTTAAAATATATAAACAGACGAACGGGTAGAAGAGAAAGAGGGAGAGAGGGAAAGAGGGGAAGTAGAATAATTAGAGATTAATTTACTTGGACCTTTTTCGAGTCTATCCTATAAATCCATTCGACAATTATATAACAATATCTTCAACACACATAATCTAATTCTCTCTCCGTTCGTTTTGAGTTTTCACCTCGGATAATATGTCTCACTTCATTCAGGAAACTAAATTTTTCACTTATATATTTAGGTGAATACTTTTACAATATATACTTTTACACGTATACATATATTTCTCTATACTCACCAACCAATAGTTTTAGATCAGTACTGTACCATCTCCCTACATTGAAAATAAAACGGGAACATGAAAGGACATGTCAAAACTTTTATAAAGTGTTATTTGTATATAAGATTTTTCAGTTTTCTATGTCGGTTTACTAAAATTAACACAATTTATTTCTCTACACTGACTCGTAACAATAGTAATAAGTCGGTCCCGTTGAGTAGGTACAGACGTAGTGAGAGGACCGAGATCTTCCGAGACCTCAGACGTTTGCGTGTCAGATACATTCCCACACGGTGGGTCCACTCCGGTCGAACCGGTGAAACCGTTCGTATACGACGGTTGAATAACTCTTGAGAGTAATGAATCCCCTAGTTCTACTTTAAGGAACAAGGGGTCATTCACGGAAGATGGAGCCAATACAACTTAAGAAAAGGTGACCCTTTGTCAAGAAAATTAATGTTCAACCGACGTATATAAAGAAATAAAAGTTTCTAATTTTTCTTACCCGTAATAATTATAAGGATTACATTCCCCGAACGGGAGATGGAGGATGAACAAGAAGAGAGGATGAAGGAGTTGTCTCCATCTCGACCTTAAGATTTGTCGTAGTGGTTACTTCTACTAAAGTACACCAAATCTCCTTCCTCATCCCATATTATGGGGGTTTGAAATCTGACACAACCACCAAATCAGCGATTCAGTACAGGTTGAGAAAACTGGGGTACCTGACATCGGACGGTCGGAGGAGACAGGTACCCTAAGAGGTCCGTTCTTATGACCTCACCCAACGGTAAAGGAAGACGTTCCCTAGAAGGACTGGGTCCTAACTTAGGTCCAGAGGACATAACGTCCGTCTAATAAATGGTTGACTTATACTCCCTTCGGGAATCTGTCACAATCTTTATATATTTTAAGTCAAGTCAAGTCAAGTCAAGTCAGTGAGTCAGTACAGACTAAGAAACGTTGGGGTACTTAAAGTCATACGATCTGGAGGGACAGGTAGTGGTTGAGGGCCTCAGGTAGGTTTGGGTACAGGTAACTGAGCCACTACGGTAGGTTGGTAGAGTAGGAGACAGCGGGCGAAGAGGAGGACGGGAGTTAGAAAGGGTCGTAGTCCCAGAAAAGGTTACTCAGTCGACAACCGTAGTCCACCGGTTTTATAACCTCAAAGTCGAAGTTGTAGTCAGGAAAGTTACTTGTGGGTCCTGACTAAAGGAAATCCTACATGACCAACCTAATTTCTATGTATAATGTAAAAAACTCGTTGGTAATTTTATTATTTTGTCTATAACATTGGTAATTCCTTATTTCCTCCTAATTCTCTTCATTTTGTATTAGCTTAGTTACCCTTTTCTCTTCAAACCTTTCTCCTTTTTTAACTGTTTTTTGGTTCCCTTTGTTAATTTTTTAATCTTTAGGTCTACATTTGAATAAGTCGATTGGATAATTTTACGTTCCTGATAGATGATAGTACAACTGATTTTTAGTTTCGGTACAAAATTTTAGGTAAATAGACGACGAAGATTCTCAGTATTTATTTTACTTATATCTTTCACATTTTTATTTCCTACCTTTATCGTGTAGTACGTTTACGATCGGGTTTTTTTCTACAAGATAGTCTGTTTTATCTAAAATTCCACTTTCGTAATTCTACGACGTACTGTTTACTACATTAAGTAGTTCTATATTATTAATACTGGAGTGCAAAGATTATTGTTCCGGATTTTTATCCGTCCTAATGTTCCTCTTTACCTAACAGGGTTCAGGATCACCCTCCATAATTATGTCTCAACAGTGTCTGTCTGCTAGTTCTTTTGTTTTAAATCTCCGAAATCCCGGGAACTTAGGTTACGTGTCTCCACGTCACGAAATCTGATTTACAAATACAGGGAGGTTTAAACGTATGACTTTGGATTAAGGGTTATATTAGTATATCTCTCCACCCCAAAACCCCTCCACTAATACAGTACTCCTATCTCGGAAGTACTTTCATTCACTACGGGAATATTATATCTGGGTCTCTAAGGAGAGAGGAAGGAACGGAACTAGAACCTATAACCTGAAACCTGAAAGGTCCGACCTCTTGTTTACTCTTTATTTACACTTAAATAAAGATACCAAACACAGATACCATCAAAGGATTATCATCTAATTACCTAATTTAGAGTACCTCTATCTTCCCCTCCCTTGTTTCTCCAGGTCAGTGGAGGTCCCTGTAGAGTCACTTCTAGTATATTCGGAATTTAAACTAGAAACGAGAGTCAAGTAGGATCAACACAAAGACTTTTTTAGAAAGTGGGGTGACAGAACTTTCCAGTCGGTTCAGAAATTCCGGTTTAGTTTCGGTTATGTCTGTAACCTTATGTTTAACCTTTTGTGATAAACGATTGGTCCATGTAAAAGAAGTTATATATATTCGAAACGTAGACGCTGTCTACTTTCTTTACAAAGTAGACTTTTACTTCCTAACTTTTTTTGTTATGATTGTACTTATTACAAATGTTACACGACAATTGTAAGGAACACTCACTTAGAGTTTACGATCTCACTAATAAGTGAGATGTTTGTCGAACGAACGAAACGTTTACCAAACGGTGGTCCGTATAAACTCATTACTCGAGGAGTCACGTAAGACGTGTCCCGAGGACAAGGGTTCTCATGAGTCACCGTTGAGACCCCGACCTTTCCGTGAGGAATGGACCCTATGAGACGAAGGACGTCTTTCTTGTCCAATCAAAGGACGTCGACCCTTACCTTGGTATCGGACCCCACTCGGAACAGTGGTCCAGTGGGTGAGGTGCACCACGATCCCTAGGTCCTCGGTGACCGTGACGTCAAATAAAAGGACTTAGTCTACTAAAAACAACAAATCAACGATTCAACAGGACTGAGAAACACTAGGGTACCTTACATCGGGTGGTCGGAGGAGACAGGTACCCGAAAGGGTCGGTTCTTATGACCTCACCCAATGGTAAAGGAAAAGGTTCCCTAGAAGGACTAGGTCCCTAACTTGAGTTCAGAGGACGTAACCTTCCATCCTAAGAAATGGTGACTCGATGGACCCTTCGGGATGTCCCGGGGGTGACGTCATTTCTTTGACCTCTTCCAATACCAATACTACGGTTGAAACTACTCGTCTCGGTCCAGTTCCCCTGTCCCCTCAAACCTCAGATGAAAACCGTTTTGAGGGGACTTTTTCAACGTTTGATCTCTCTAAAAGTTCTCCTACCTGTTGGGATGTGTAGAACAATGACTAAGTTCGAGTGAGACGATCAGTGCACTGTCCAGTTAATTGACTCTGTTCTACAACTCCGTTCCTTATACTGAAATGTCTTTCGGGTGACTGTTTCTTCTACCGTCTGATTACAGAGTTTTATTGGTAGAATGACCTCAGACCTATGGTCCAAGGAAGTATCTTGTCTCTCCTTCACGACACTCCTCCATTTATGTTTTCCGGTAATTAGAATGTTTATAGAGGACCTTATCGTTCGGAACCCCTCCCCTACACAATTAAAGAAGGAAAGACATCGGTAGATGTCCGTCCATTCCAGAACTTGTTTCCGTAAAACCAAATTGTACTTCTGTCTCCCTACCCCCAAAGGACTCCGTCCGGTAATACATACCTGTCATACGAAAATCTTCTGTTTTCGTTACCCTTCGTTTTCAATTTCATTTTATTTGTCTGGGTCGTACCTCAGTCAAGAAGGGACATTTTTAAAATTTCTAAATTTAATTTAGGGATTATGTCCGGATGACACCTTTTTACTCTATTGTGTCTGTTCGCTTTTCTTTATTTTATAGAATATTAAGAGATGGATCTCTGTCTATAAACGTTATTTGTAAAACCTGAGAAATTTGAAAAAAAAGTTACTGATATATAGATGTATACACACACCAAAGAATTGTTTTCATCCTCGTCAGTTGTAAGCTATGAATAGGATATATATTACGGTATACATTATATACTATGAAGTAAAGTACATTCATGATATGAAGTAGGTAGGGGATTATAACCTGTAAATTAAACAGGGTTAAAAATGGATAATATGATTTACGTGAACATATGGGTAGAACCATGTAAAGAGACAAACGAATCTTATTTGTGACTCTTCACAACACAGGTCTAGTTTCCCTGTTCAGTGGTATCTCCCCTAAATGGTTGATTAAGAAAGAGATGGTTCTTACCCTACTAAGTCAAGGTAAAGTGGCTAGGACACGGAGTTGTAAAAAAGTAGAAAGGTCAAACTAATCACGTTTTCCATGGAACAGAAACAAATTCAAACGTAAATAAGTTATCGACCATTCTAACATGGTAAAGACTCGGTTCCAGAGTCCTCTGGAACTTACAGATCGTACGAGAGAACATGGAGACAGTAGTTGTCTTCTGACATAGGTCCGTATACTCTTTGTGTACCTTGTCTCAGTTTAGTGAGATTAACGGGACCTTATCGTTTGTCGATCCACCAGGGGTCTTCACACTCGTTCGGTTATGCTTTATTTTAACGTCAATAACGTCTGTATACTCGTTACCTACGAACAAAGACACTTGTGAATCCAAACACTAACAAACAATACGTTGTAATAATGTCGTTTTTTATTGACTATGTTGACTACTACCAACGACGTTCTTTTAACTCTACCCACATACTCTACCCACACCGATACTCTTCTTCCTACTGACTTCTTACGTCGTCTTCGTTGTGTACGGGCAATGTAACTCTGTAATTCCTGAACAGAGAGAGTAGAAGTCAACAACTCTAAAATCTACGTCTTGTACTTCCCCCGTACCGAAGTAAGACTTCCTTACTTGGGTATCCTACCGTAAAGTCCACTACGACCTCCCTCTGATCAGACCAGAAAAAAACGTCTGGTCTGTCTAAAACATCGGTCTAATCTCAAGAGGGTCCCGAGGATTCTTGTAGTGACTCACACCCATTTTTACTTATAACTTACACGAAAATCGTCTTCCAGTTACTTAACAAACCCTTTTCTCAAAAGAGAGGAGGGTGGTTCCTTAGATAGGAGAATTACCAAGACAGTTATCACAGGGAATTCTTTCTGTGTGTGATTCACTGTAGAAATACCTTCGACTAACGGTTCGAGTCAGGGCTCTCGATCCAAGACTCTCGATCGACCCTAATTGTTCTTTGTATTAATGTTAGGTCCCCTTTTAGAGAATCAACTAACACATTTACTACAATCTAAAGGTATCTTTAAATGGAGAAATAAATAAAGAGTTAATGTGTTATGTAAAGAACCTTCTTTACCCCGTTCTCTGTAATTATGGACATTATACCGGTCTAAAGAATAACACTACCAGAATAACACTTTCCTTAAAACATGGAGGAACCACTTCAGAAAGAGGGAACTCCAAGTATCAAGTCCGTAATAAGTCCACAATCTAGTACAAGTCCGTAACTAGATTCCGACCCTGTTGACTAACCAGTCAAACCAAAAGTAGAAAAAACCTTTGTCTTTCTAGTCTCTCCGATTTTAGGATTTTAGAGTTGCGGACGACCAAGAGGGAGGATAGACGCGAAACAAGTCGACGTAGTCCAAGACCCAAAAGGAGAGAGACTGGGTGTGTGGACAGTGGATCTGGAAACAACAACAGGGATAAAAATGGTATGAGGGAAGGGGTTCGGGACAAACCCTCGACACTCACCGTGTCACCTTTCTTGTACCCAGATCCGAGTGTGTAGATTTGTGGGTAGGTGTGTGTGACCTAGACCCAAAAGGAACCCCGTCCCTAACATGTTTCGTGTACTAAGTCTCGTCATAAAACGGGAGTAGGATTACACCCTCTATTTATATTTGGTTGGTTATTTTTATCTCTATTACACGACAGTCCATCGCTATTTACCATCTTCGGTTCGTCTCATTCCATAATTTTTACTTCTGATCTTCTACCATGTACTGACTATTCCATCAGTCTCTTCCAGAAAGAATCGTCCATTATAAACTCGTCTCTGGTCTCACTTCCCTAACTATTATACTACACTCTTACTTCCTTTTCAAATCCGATCACGGTTCAGGACTCCAACCTGACAGGAACCTCACAAAATTTTTGTCGTTCTTCCAGTTACACTATCGACTCAGTCTACCTCTCACTAGTCTCTACTCGGACCTTTCGATCCGTCCCCGGTCCGGTAGGTCCCGGAACATCCTATGTCCGTAAAGTCTACAGTAAGACTTACTACACCCTGACCCTGTCGGACCGTCGTAAGACTCTACCTTCAAATATACTAGACTGAATGTAAACGTCCCTAAACGTCACTACGAGATCGACGACACGTCTCATCTTATATCCCGTACCGACCCTCGTCCCTCTTACTACTCCTCCGATCCCATCGTCAGGACCACTCGTTCATACAACCGAACCAGTTCCGTCATTGTCAGTTCACTGCTGAGTAAAACTATGACTCAGACTTTAGTCCGTGTCGAAGAATGTTCAACAAATTGAAGGGACTTGAAGTTAAGAAAGAAGATTTTTATAACTTCTACTTCTGTGAAGGAAACAGTAGTAAACCAAGTACCACCCGAGAACCATTGGTGAACTGAGATATCGGGAGTGAGAGGGAAGGTCTATTAACAGGAAAGGGGTTCTTCCTTACGAATGTCGATCGAACTTCAACATCCACATCTCCGAACTCAATCAGAAGAAATAGACACTCAGTTTTAGTTGTACCAGGAATGTTCCAGAGAGACAACAAATTAAAAGAAGAAATAAGAGGTAAAAAGAAAGGAAAGTTGGTTAGTAAGTAAGAAGTAACAAATTACGTTTCACTTTCACTTTCAGCGAGTAAACTCAGGCTGAGAAACGTTGGGGTACCTGACATGTCAGACACCTTAAGAGGTCCGGTCTTATGACCTCACCCATCGGAAAGGGAAGAGGTCCCCTAAAAGGGTTGGGTCCCTAACTTGGATCCGGAGGGTGTAACGTCCGTCTAAGAAATGGTCGACTCGGGTGTAACATCCGCCTAAGAAGTGGTCGACTCGGTGTTCCCTTCGAGCAAATTACGTTATCGAAAACGTTTACCGTATAATAGTAAAACACGCGGACATAAAATTTAAATGAATTCACTATCACAAAGTATATAAAGTTAAGAGGAATAAAATGACTCAAGACACAAAAGGTCTAGGTAGGAACAACGGTACATGTGTTCAACTAGGTAACGATGGTTGTCGATTGACCATGTATACAGTCCTACACGTAGACGATACTATATGGATTGGTGAGAAAGTTGGGGGACCGTTGTTGAGTCGTAGGAGTATGAACACGTGGAACCTAACACACTCTTAAAGAACTCTATATATGACTTCTTTGTCCCATCGACCCATTATCCATAAAGTTGTAGATTAAATTTAATTATAATGATCTGAAAAGGTCTTACCGACGTGGGGAGGGTGGTCGTCATGTGTCTGTAAAGGTATGGGGTCAGGGGAGGAGGTCATGAATCGTAATAGGTCAAAAAGTTAAAATGGTCAGTGATTCATATTTCTCTATCAAGAAACAATTAGTCATAAAGGGATTGTTTATTACTCAAACTCGTAAAACTCAAAAGAAAGGATATTTAACGATTTAACATAGAAACTTGTAAAAATTATACCCTAACGATAGATATAAGGAAAACTAAATATCCTCGAAGAACACATGATATTTATTAATTAAGGAAAAACTATAATTTACGATGTTTATACACGAAAGTAAGACAGTAGATTATTGAAAGGTTTTGCAGAAAGTGACTTAACTTTTTATACATTAAAACTGTACTAGTTTAGGTCGATTAAAACGACGTACCGAACACAAAAACTTCGCAATGAATCCTTAACAATAGGATGAAGATACAGTATTGTTACAAGATCTACGAATCTAGAAATTAGATACACCTTATTCTACTGTAAATTTGTCTCTAGGTCGAAATTAAAAGAATATAAGGTAAAAAATTGTGACAATAATTTGGTTGTAAAAGAAAGTAAATATCACAATAAAACAATACGTTTTCCATACTATTACCAGATAGGACCGAGAAATAAGACAAGATAACTGGGTATTAGATAAACATCTTGTTACGGTCCGACAAAAATAATGAACAAAAATATCATATAAAATAATAGACTATTTCTTGCAAAAAAACAACAATATGAAGAAATAATTATAATAGGATAAATTGATATTCAAAAATAAGAAGTCATTCCAAATAACTCGACATTACACATATGTAGTTGTAAATGTATATGGAAAGTTTTAAATTGTAAATTGACTTATGAACTCTAAAAAGATACATTGTAATATAGAGTTATTAAATACACCTTCTTATTTTAAGGTCTTAATCAAGTCTGCTGAAATAATACATCTCATATAAAATCACGGGGTCTTTTAAAGGGACTCGAGAAGACAATTAAGGTGGGGTTGGGACTAACAAAAGACAAAACATGATAGTAGTGATCAAAATACACTAAATCTTGAAATATATTTACCTCAATCGGACTTAAGAAAATATAGATCACAAAAAATAAGTAACTATATTTATAATCGTAAAGTAAGGAAAAACGACTCAACTAAACAAAAAGTAAACAGAGAACTATTTGTAAACCTAACAGAGATAAAAATATATAATACATTTTCAAAAATATTTGTAATTGCAACTTCAGAAAAACATCTGTATCCAAAAGCAACAACAAAAGAAAAAAAGAAAACCTATCTATGGATCCTCTTCTTAACGACCTAGCGTTATCGTTGTCGTCACATCCGAATACAGATTGAAATATTCTGTAACGGTTTGATAGGAAATTTTAATTCCATCCTAAAATGTAAGGTGGTTATCACAGACTCTCAAGGTCAACGAGGTGTGGGAGTGACTATAAACAAAAATAGTCAAAATCTGTCTTCGATATGATCACCTATGCTTTACACAGAGTAACACTAAAAATTAAACGTAAAGGAACTACTGATTACTACAACTCGTGGGAACGTACACGAATAACGGATTAAAAAACACTTCACTGAAAAGTATAGGAAACGGTTAGAAAGAAGAACTTAATAGAAAAGTAACAACTGAACATCTTTAAGAGTCGTGTAGAAGGGGTGAAGCTAGACAATCTATACTTGGAAAACAGTCTATTTATATAATACTTAAAAAAAGGTCAAACATAAGACACAAAAGTAAAAGAATTACCAATGAAAATTACTCGTTTTTTTATTATTATTATTAAAACACCTTCGGACTAAATAGAAAAAAGGAAAATACCAATCAAGGAAAACTCAAAGTTAAAATTTTAGAAATGAATGAGTACCAGTGTTTCTATAATGACATACAAAATAGAATAAGTTCTTTTAAATACAAAGATCGAAACCTAGATTTAAGAGAATTTAATAAAAAACACATATTCCTAAACGTCATTTTGCAACATGTTTTAACCACTCTCCTCTTTAGAAACTTGATAAGGGTTAGAAGTCTTTTTGTAAGTCACAAAGTGGTAGTTTTCATTAATAATTGACATACGAAAAAAAATTAATATAAAAAATTTTTTATGTAAACGATTAACCAATAGTGACCGTATTTCTTTGTACATTTCTTTACTATGACTGAAAATCCCAAATTAATGACCTAACGGAAATTAGGTCGTAAAACGGTTCGAAGGGATATGACAAACTAGGACGATCACAAAGATCAATCTACAAAGATTATAAAGATTTATCACTAGTAAAATAGAAAAAAAGTTTCAGAAAACAGGAGAAAGAGAAAAGGTAACCGGTCCTGGAAACACGAGACGAGCAGTCATCGTGTGTCAGTAAAATATAATGGACTGTAAAGGAACGGGGGTCGAAATCCGAAAGGACAGGTACCTATCTAACTTGTTCTGTAATTGTGAACTCGGTTCGACTCGGTTAGTCTAGGATAAAGGGTCCTTAAACCTTAACCTTAAGTCTCAACCACCAGTCAGAGCCAATCCCGTCCGTTTAGTCTTTTACCATATTTGTAACATACCTCCGTCTCTGGTTTCAGTGGAAGTGTGTCTTGTCTCTCTCTTCCCTTTTCTTTCGTCAAATTCTCTGTCATGACGACCTCTCTGTCTGGTCGTCTCTGTCTGTCCTGTCCCTGTCTTCGTGTGTTTATGAGAACTTGTGTACTTCTCTTCTTTCCTCTCTTGATTAGGACCTCTGGTTTATGGGTTCCTCTTCGTGTGTCGGTGAGGGTATCTGAGGGTGTCTGTGTGTCAGTCTCCCTGTCTGTATGTCTCCGTTTGTCTCTACACCTCTTTTTACGTCTTTGTGTGTGTCGTCTGTAGCTCTTTCTCCCTGTCTCTGTCTGGCCTCAGGGTCTGAATCGCTCAGGTATCCGTAGGTAGTTCAGTGTCTCCGTCTCTAGGACGTCCAAGGACCGGACACAGGAGTCCCAAACGACCGACGTCGAGGGACCCTCCGGACAGACGTTAGACACGGGAGTCCAAACCACTCTCAGGAGACTTAGGAGAATTGTTTCGGGTGAAATACCTTCGAACGAAATCTCCGAAGAGGGACGTTACTTTACATGCTAAGTCGGGTCTCCAGAGGAACCGTGAGATCAAAACGTGTTTGGACTAACATGGATCTTTCAAGTTTCTGGACTGTTTGAATTGGGAAGGTTTAACCTCGAGAATTAATAAGGGAGGTCTTGTGTCACGGAAGGACAGAAGGGTCTTTGGATCCTCGGGGAATCGGAGATGTCGGTTGGTCGTGTGTCGTGACAGAACAGTAGACGTGGAGATTAGACAGGTGTAAAGAGGCAGAGGTGTCAGGAGGAGGACTAGATCGTGGTAAAGGGAGTGGGTCTCTGTGGTACCTTCGGAGGAGTGACTAGAAGGACACAGGTGAAACGAGAGAGAGTAGGTGAGAAGTGTGTCGACGACTTTGGAAGAAGAATTACAAATTTAACAGACCATTGTATGCAGACGAATTTTGGGAAATTTCCGAAGGGTAAAGTACAACTTGTTTTAAGTCGTGGTACCAAAGTCCGGAGGTACTGGACGGGGACAGGTAAAGACAAGAGTGGAGTGTACCGGGAGGGAGTCAGTGACCTGAGGTGGGGCTGGGTAGTTAGAGTGTAACTGGAGTCCCGGAAACGTGGACGACACAGATCGGACTTTACTGATCCCGGTCGAATGGTCCCGGTCGAAGAATAGTAAATCCAGAATTCACAGGAGAGGAATCTCTCTAACCACTCTACTAGATGGTAGATACATTCTAGTAGATTTTATCGGACATCGGGGAAAGAAGATGTCAAACTATAAAAGGAAGTACTCTGAATAGAAATGGAAACGACACGACACGAATCAGCGAGTCAGCACAGACTGAGAAACACTGTGGTACCTGACATCGGGGGGTCGGAGGAGACAGGTACCCCTAAGAGGTTCGTTCTTATGATCTCACCTAACGGTACGGGAAGAGGTTCCCTAGAATGGTTGGGTCCCTATCTTGGTTCCAGAGGGCGTAACGTCCACCTAAGAAATGGTAAACTCGGTGATCCCTTCGTAGAAATGGAAACGTCCAGATAAATAAGACACACACGCTCAAAGAAAGACGAGAGTAGTAGATCTTCTTCAGGTACTTCTCTCCCTGACGCAAAGAGTTAGTATACCAGGAGTGTGTCACGGACTGTGTATCCTCAAAATATGGTTCATAAACTACTTACTTATTCACTTCCTCCCTTCTTTTTTTTTTCATTACTTCCTTCTTCGGGATTCTACCTGTCACACTGTCACTTACTCCTCACTCACCGACACTTCAACCAGGACCGGTTGTGGTTCATGGACGCTGTGATATCTTCCAGTCGACGTCGCTCCGACCCAGTACCTCCGTCACTCGTGTCGTCTTCGTCGTGAGGTACTCCTCAGACCTTCTGGGGGGCGGTCCGGGTCGATCAAGGACACAAACGCGACCTACTACGGACACCAGTGACGATCCAGGGTCGGGACTTGTAGGAGATACCACGGAAGTCCAGACTTTCTTTTACAACATAGAAAATCTTAATGTGTGACACACCTCTACCACGAACTGTGAGCCGAAGGAGTAGAGACACGACCCTGGTGGGGGCCCGTTTCGTCTCAGATGGTGACGGTTGGGAGGGTAGGGTGTTTCCGGAATCTCGGGGTCGACGGGGACACTCCGGGAGAGACGACGGTCAAACCCATGGACGTACCAGTAGAGACTCCTGGGGTGGTACCGACCAGTAGAACACGGTGTTTCAGAGGGTCTCAGAGAGGAACTCTGTACATAGAATGGAGGACCCCGTTTCTACGTTTCTCCGACCACAACTCTGGCAGTCACTACTCCAGTAAAAGACAAAAGGTGGAGAAAATTAAACTGAGATAAACGTCCGAAGTACACTTGTCTTGTCATAAGTTAGGAAGTACTTCTCTATATCGACGTGGGTGACCTACACCACACTCGAGGGAGGAGGGTTCAGATAGAACGGTCACCCGAGAAGGGGAGGACGTCCAGGAACTAGGAACTCCCGTCCTTCCAAGGTTCATGGGGAGTCGACCATCACTAAATAGGAGGAGACTTGGGGTCTGCTGAACGGGAGACTTCAGGACTCTAGTGTGACCGTTCCCACCTCACAATCCCCTACAGACAGGTGGGGTGTTGCCGGAGGACAAACCTGTCTCACGATGGGTGACGGTGTCCCCTCTCCCAGTACCAATGTGGTCCACTGGGCAGAGGTGGGGTGTCGACTAACCTGGTCCGACCTTGGACTGGGTTTAGTCCGGTTGATCCAAGACACAGGACCTTTAGGATGAAACCCAGGCTTTCCGTAACTGAAGTTCACCGTCGGTAGACACGACGTCACACCACCGGTGTCCACTTCTTACTCCCCCACCACCCCGTCCCACTCGACCGGGATCAGAGAGGACAGTCGGGAGCCCCTCCGAGTCGTCGAGACGGGAAAGGACCCAGGAACATAGAAATGTTCCTGGAGACATAGAAATAAAAAATAAAAAGATGACTGACAAAGAAACAAACAAACAAACAAAAAACAAAAATGAAATAAAATGAAATGTTATGACATAACCAAAACGGTATGTAACTGTACTTAGATGGTGATGTTCCTGGAGACATAGAAATAGTACTTGTGAAGGTGTCGAATTCAGACAATGGTCAACATCGATTGAACCCATCCAAAGACGATGAAGACTAGTGTGTCTATAAACACAATGCTATCAGCGGAGCAGAAAGGAGACTCACAATTCGGAGGTCTCCCGCCTTTAGACGAAGATCTGTAGAAACGCGGGAGTATTACGGACGAAGTCACACTACACACGTCATCCCTAAGTTAATTTTTAAACAGTCTATTTACTGGAACACACATGATGGATACTTTCTCTCGGTGTATGGAGTTAAAGTTCTTTATCACTGATAAGGAATTTCGTGAATCATAAATTTGTTACCTACGAATTCTTTCAATAGGAAAATTACGTTTAAGCCCGTTCGAACAGAACATTCATTGTCAAAAACAGTCTTTGGAGACGAAGTCTCCCGAAGGGACCACCGAGTCTATTGGTTATGTTATAACATTAATAGGAGGTTTATTTTATTTATTTAAATATAATTTTTTTTCTTAGACGGACGTTACGTCCTCTTGACACAAGCTAGGTACCCAGTCTTTCTAGGGGACCTCTTCCCTTACCGTTGGGTGAGGTCATAAGAACGGACCTATTAGGGTCCCTGTCTCCTCGGACCACCCGATATCAGGTACCTCAACGTTTCTCAGTCTGTGTTGACTCACTGATTGTGAAAGTGAAAGAGGCGAAGTCTTGGAAGGAACCGAGAGTGACGGACGATTTAATATAAGCGTCAGGACCGCGACGTGAGGTCTGGGGAGTCTTGCACCAGTCACCAGTCACCAAGTGTGTGTGTGGGACAGGACGGAGCACGACGTCAGTGCAGTCTCGAGAGGGCTCAGGGAGACGAGAGGTGACACGAGTCCGGAGAATGATGAATGTTACAAGAAGGGAGCTAAAATAAGATTTTTGAAAATTGAAAAATAACCTCTGGTCAGATCTTGGAGTCATGGAGAAAAGACTAACTATGATTAAGTTGGACGAGACAGAGGGAGCTCTCGAAGAGTTTCGTTGCTGTTTTCTGGTGTCGTCTCTCCCTTTATATTCGCGACCCTATACTCAAGTTTCTTGACTTCCTGTACCTTTGTTGGATCTACAGGTAGTCGTCTACTTACCTATTCTTTCGACACCATGTATATGTGTTACCTCATAATGAGTCGGCATTTTTTCTTAAGTAAACTTAGTCAAGACTACTCTACCTACTTTGACCTCGGCTAATATGTCTCACTTCATTCGGTCTTTCTTTTTGTGGTTATGTCATATGATTGTGTATATATACCTTAAATCCTTCTACCGTTACTGCTGGGACATACGTTCTGTCCCTTTCTCTGTGTCTACACATATTACCTGAAAACCTAAGTCTCCCTCCCTCTCCCACCCTACTAAACCCTCTTACTGTAAGATTGTACACATGATAGTACATTCTTGACTTAGCGGTCAGATGCAGACTACGTCCTATGTCGTACGAACCTCGACCACGTACCCCTACTGGGTCTCTCTACAATACCCCTCCCTCCACCCTCCCCCCAAGTACAAACCCTTGCGTACATTCTTAATTTCTAAAAATTTTTTATTTTTTTATTTTCTTGACTTCCTGTTCTCCACTAAGTCTGGTGTTTGCTTTGTAAGGTAGTTAATGTATTAAAGTTGTTTGAGAAGGACTCTTGAACCTTATCCGTCCGTACACGGTCAACCTCCGAAAAGAATTACAAGGTCACCGGGTAGGGGGATGTTTACAACTGTACCTGTTAACCAGAAAGGAGTTAGAAGACATTTTCCTATCCCTTGATGTCCAGGTTCACCGGAAACGAGTGGTCTAACTTCGTGTAAGTAGGTAAAAACATTTCGATAAGACCTTGAAAGTTATTTATTCTCGAAACTCTCAAATTCGTCCCCTCTGGTACCCCTGTGTCTCGACTGGAGGATTCGGATAGTCCCTCCTGAAGGACCTCCTCCATTTGACTCAATTGAAACTTTTAAGACCAGCTCAACCAAAGGACTGTTAGATGTTCGACGAAAACATCGGAAGACTAGAGTGGAAGGAGGAGGGGGGTCCGGACCTCTCCACTGACTTCAAACCTACCAAGAGGACGTCTGGGAAACCTCTGGTTTTTATGGGACCACTGAGACTACACTTAATAATTGAGAAAACATGAAATAAACGATTTCTCATCGTAGCAGAGGAGTAAATAAGGACCACGATTAAGTCTGAAAGTCGTTAACTTCAACAACTTCCACTCCCCAGTGACCTGGGTCCCACTGTCGACCGGTCCTGGTCGTAAACGACAAAAGAGATAAGTCGTGGACTTACGTCGACCGTTTTTAGGTACGGTGTACCGAATACGGACGAGGTGTTCAGAGAGACCCGGTATATTTCGAGATATTATAAGTGAAAAATCTTTAGTTTCTAAAGAAAAGTCCATCGTGTAGTTCTAAATGTCATGGCACCTGTTTTAATCTGTAGACCAATCCTTAAGTTACGTACTGTTAGATAGAAGGAGGGTCTCTCTATAACAACGTGTTTAGTCTTTTAGTATCGGACCGACATATTAGTCGTTGTAAGGTAAGATCTTTCGTATAAGATCGACCTTACTATTCTAGATAACTTCGATACCTACTGTAAAGGGTTCCAAAGGCTTGTCGATGTGAAAGACCCTTGGAACCACCGAAAAGGTTTACATAGACTTTTAAAAGATCAGTCGAGACGAGGAGTGATACCTCGATTATGTCGGTTCCAGTACCCAAGTAAAGTTGTTCCCTGTCAAAAGAAGTAAAAGATGTCGATATAAAAGATAGAGATTTGTACGAAGTCACTTATCTAAGTGACTTAGATAAGGTACAATTTCTGTTTCTTTTTAAATACTTTGTATGTAAGACCGAGGTTAGAATAAAGAGTCTAGGAAATATCGGTTCGTCGTCATTATTTAAGAATATCACAAATGGTATTAATGACAAATAACGTGTGGATGAGAAACAGGACAAATGGTATTGATGACAAATAAGGTATAAACGAGAAACGGTTTGTGTAAAAATGGACCAAAATGAATTAGTGTTGGGGTATACTAACCCTAGTCACGGGGATAAAGGTCCAATTTTTTACTTCCAAGTCTTCAGTTCTTCTAAAAAATTCCACGACGACGTTCCCCACCCCCATCCCCACCCCTTAAAGGTCGGGTCAGACAAGGAAGTACCTCGGTGACGTTACCAGGAGAGGTTCCCGTGGTCACTGACATCGATTTACGCTACCTTTCAAAAGGAAGGAATGGAGTAGACTGGAGAGACGTCGTAAAGGTTGTCCGTTGTAAAGGCACCGGGGTGTCGAAAACGCAAAAGGAGGTAGAGGAGACCTACGAGGAAGACAGAGGACTCACTGTGAGGATTAGAGAGGTGGAGAATTACGACCACAAGGGTCCTTGAAACATGCCCCAGGAGAAGAGAAGAGTGTCACAGGTGTGGACCCCTACCAGACTGTGTAAGGACACCGAAGTTGACTGTGGACGGTCGTCGGGTGAGAAGTCTTTATGAGGCAGAGATCGAACCACGAGAGAAAAGACAGAGTCTGGACATCGACGGTGGTGGGTGACCTGTAGTTACCCAGGACCTACGAGAGGGACGTCCGTGGAGTTTAAGTCATGTGGGGTTTCTCCTGAACACTGTGTCTTTAGGTTTTCCTGTTAGTCCTAGTTAGAGTAGTGACACCTGGGGTCCGTGACCCAGAGAAAGGAGTAGGTGTGTCGAGACCCACCGGGTGAGGGATGACCGATTGGGGGAGATGTACACGGAACTCGGCGACTCTTTCTGGAACAGAGACTTACCAGGGAAGTGAAGGAAAGAACATGGTTATCGACTGAAAGGGGGTTCCTGGACCAAAGGAGTCTTCGGAAAAGTTCGCCTCCGACAGAAAAGAGACAGTCTCGGATCTAAACTCAGTCTACAGGAGGAGTGAGGACTGACTGCATAGGATTACTAGGAAGGAAGGAAGAAGACCAAAGGGAACGGATAGTAGACTAAATAACGTTAATATATGACAGACAAATGAGAAGAAGTCTATATTCAGTAGGTAGACCGAGTGTTATAAATAGAAGAAGTGAACGGTAGTACAAACCATTGAAACTGAAAACACGTTGCTCCGTAGGTTAAAGTACTTGAGACAACGAATGCACGGAGTAGAGGTGACTCTAGCAGTAGGTGAGGTGGAGAAGTAGGTGAGAGTACCTGTGTGACTTCTGGAAGAACACTCATTACTGGTATTGGATTGTACAAACAGAATCGGATTTTGAATCGTTTGAGACTTGGGACGGTTGAAAGGGTAGGCAAAGGAAAGGACTGAAGTGAAGTCGTTAAGGAACTGAGGGACCCTAGGATTGTACCTCGGGTCTGTTAAAGTGATAGACAGTGGGGACAAAGGGAATAAAAGTTTAAATTTAAAGTAGTGATAAATAAGAACTTATGTGGGAACGAAGAGTAAGAAGAGTAACGTGAAGGGACTTTTCTTAGACTAAGGACAACCTATTTCAGTTGAAAGATGGGTAAGATGTCGACGTAGAATCTTCGATTTGTGTCGACCTCTCTTTTTGTAGTCCAGAGTAAAACTTAAGTAGTAGTGTCTAGTGCTAATTCAGGGGTCTATATGTGTTACAAAGTGTGTAAAGGAGACAAGAGTTTGAAGACTGTAGAGGAATGAAAGTCAGACATTAAAACGAAGAAGAAAGTGACTGTTTTGTCTTTTCTACTCTTCTGTTGAGGTTTAAAGGTAGCCTTGTAGGTCGTTGGAAAACGGAGATTTCTGAGCCGGTAAGGTGAATCCTGTTACCTCCGTAGGGAAAACGAGGACAGACTTCGACTGGTAAGGTGGACTTAGACTCCAAAAGAGGATCTGAAAAGGTCAGAGAGAGAGAATTTTATAATTTCAAGGGAAGGGATAACCGAGTAAGAATTATCGTACGTTCGTACGCAACAAAATTGTTGTTTTGTAAGAGAGAAGACGGGTCAACTAGGGAAATCATCGTTTCGAGAAACTTTTACACATATCATTGACAGAGGTACTGGGATGGAAGGTAAAAATAAAAACTCGGGTGAAGTTTCTCGAAAACAGAAGTGAATAGGATTAAGGTGAGAACGACTCTAGGTACTGTAGGTATAAGGGCTTAAATTCTAGGTCAGAGACAGAACTGTAAGTAGAGAACCATCGTAAACGTAACAGTTAGTGAGGGAGAAAGAACTTCGGGAAAGAGGAGGACTGTAGGTCCTATGACCTCACCTGAAGAGAGGACTTTAGACCCGAGACCGATAGATAGACTATCGAGGTAAACACACAGATTAATCGTAAGTTTTGACTCGTCCTAACAACTAAAGGTGGGTTAGGATACAGACTTAGAACCGAGTCAGTGAATCCTCAACACTTTATAACCTTTTTTCATAAATCATAGAGACACGACGTCATAGAACAAACATTTGATCCGTCTTTTATAGTGGATGAACTATTGTAAACGTCATTACCGAGTCTATCATATATTAGATGGACGTCACATCCTCTGGGCTCAAGTTAGGGACCCAGTCCTTCTAGGCGAACTCTTTCTGTACCGATGGGTGAGGTCATAAAAACGGACTTCTTAAGGTACCTGTCTCCTCGGACCGTCCGATATCAGGTATCCCAGTGGTTCTCAACCTGTGTTGACTCACTGGTTATGAAAGTGATGAAAAGTACCTAATGTAATCCATTATTGTACTTTTCGTAACTAGAAGTAGGACCGGATATCATTCACGAGTTATTTAGTATCGAGAATACAGAACTAGGGTAGGACCACAGAGGAGAACCCACAAGAAGTAAGTGTCTTAACTGTAGTTGGCGAGTTGAGTCTTGGACTATTGTGGGAACTAACGAAGGATCAGGATTGGAGAGTGTAGTTAATTATTGGTTCTTGAAAGTTCAGATAAAAAATTTACAAAGAGTTACGGGGAAAGGAGGTAAGGACGGCGGGGTAGAGTCGAGGAGAGAGTAGACCGATACCGAAGGATAACCAAGAGTTCAGGAAAGAGGGGGACGTCGGTCTGACTTCACTAAATTTTACGAAGAGACGATCATAGTGAGGAGAAATTAAAGAGGGGTAACTGAAAACTTTTTTCCAGAGTTAACGAGTCGTAGTGATACAGAAAGAATGGTCATATTATGTTCAGTAAAGTCAAACCGGATCCGAGGGAAAAGTTCGAAAGACCGAGTAGGGAGGAATGAATTAGAGACTTAGGTTCCAAGTCAAAAAGACTTGGTAAACAATCGAAGTTTTGAACGGTACTAAAGAATAGAGTTCCGAAAACATTATGTACGTCATGGAAAAAAAGATCCTGTGGTACGACGGGTGAGTGGGATGGAGAAATGGACTGATGTGTATGTGCTCCCGAGTCAGGTCTATAAAGGTTAATGTTCTCCGATCGTACTAAAAGGACAAGATTCAACTGACGGGTGAGAACGATCAAGGATGCGATTAAGGACATGTAACGAATACTAAAGGACAAAGTTAATAGACAAAGGAGTGGTCTGAAACTCGAGGACCTCCCTCCCTGGAGTATGAGTTTTGGGAATTTCCTTATGTAGAAATTAGGAAACTGGAACTTTATAACAGTTCAAAGAACTATAAAATCCACACGAGAACTAACCTACCTCACACGAGTCAACACAGACTGTGAAACGTTGGAGTACCTGACGTCGGGAGGTCCGAGGAGACAGGTACCCCAAAGTGTCCGTTCTTATGACCTCACCCAACGGTAAAGGATAAGATTAACCTACCTTATGTGTACATGAAATTTCACCCGGACTCGTAATCAAGAAAACTGTAAACATTACTCTGACATCCTAAGATACCAGAGCTTCTAAGAAATCATTAAGATTTTACGGTCCTCCCTGAGGGACCTCATGACCCGACGCACGCCGGTCCCACAGTGGGTGGTCTTACTTTTCCAACTTCTACGACCCCCTAAGACTCTGGTATGGATGAGTCAGAGTCTATCGACTCGTTCCCTGAAAGAAATGTCAAAAGGTAGATGAAATCTTTGGTACGTCTGTGACAGATTTACCTTTCAATAATTGCATAAAAGAAACCTCTTACAGATTATAAGTAAAAGGTGGGGGCAAAGAGTCTTATTACCTCTCCTGTTCTATTTTGTCAATTTACCACGGTGAGGGTTTTCTGGTGAACGAGGTGAAATATTAGGACAAAGACGGTGGGAAATCGTTTGTCATGAAGGATGTCGTTGCGGGGGGAACCACACAATTGTTCCGGAGTACGAGTCGTCACCTACGATGACGACCGGAATGACTGACAATGTTGACAACTCGTCGACAGACCGTAAATCTACTTGGAGTACGGTCCCTTTGTGTGAGGTAGTGCTCAAAAATCTCTTTAATCAAATAGATAAGACCTACGGAGACACCTGTTTTTGACAACGGACGGTATAGTCATTTGTTTCCTACAACATCGGTAGTTCGATCGTCAGTGACGTCTGTACTGGACACGGGTGACTCCCCTAAGTCCTACCTGTTTTTGTCCTATACTTCCAAGGATAGTTTTCTTACTAAAGTAACTCGGATCTGAGAACGTAAAAGGGTGCGTCTCTTTTCGTGAATTAAACAATTGAACCCTACAGACCAAAGAAATTAATTACTATTAGAAACTACAACGTTGATGCACCAAAAACACGTTTTGAGAACACATAGGACCGAGGAGGGAAAGGAGAACCTTCGTCAGTGAGTCTCGATAAACTCTCCGACGGAGGACCCGAACTCAGGAGTTTTTCAGGTGGTTTGTTTTATTTTACATTAAGAGTTGAAATCCACCACGTAAATAAAATCGATGATGCGGAATGACCCAGTTGTGATGAGGTACGACCCAGAGACACGATTCGTCGTCACTGTGTTTCTCCCTGTCCTGCGTCGGAGACCGGTATTCCTTGAGTGGTCGATCTCCTCCTCTGTCGTTCCTGTTGTCACACCCTACACTGTGCCACCTCCCTTCCTTCGGGTCCACATCCTCATCTCTTCGTTCTACGGATTAACTGGACTTCGTAGTCTCTAAAGACCTTCTTAGACTTCCTCCACTTAAAGTTCTACAGAATTTATCAGACCGTTTTTTTTTTTTTTCACCCTCCCCTCAACTACTTTCTCGTAATCCCAATCTCTTTTTTTCATTTCCGTACACACCTACAGACTGTATTCTTCCCTACCGTAGTCTCTACACGTCGAGGATACGTAAAAGGACCCCATACCGTCACCCGCACTTCTCCCTCTTTCCCTCTTTCTCACCACCGTTCCCGGTGTTGCACTTCTGGAACGTATTCCGTCCCTCAGGAGACCGTAAGCTCGGAAGGGAAATGACTTTAAGATCTTGTGTGTCCACGGACCGTTATAACCCCCGACCTTATAACGAGTTACACTATTTCCTCGACTTCTATGATTTCCTAAGACTTCGGTAGAGATGGACAAGATTTCATAGGTCCATCGACTAATGTGAACAAGGAAAAAGACGACTCAACAAACTTGTAGTACATCTGTGATAAACTTGTCTTTCAATACCTTAGAGGTAGGACATGTCTAAACGAACTTAACACTTCCGTGACCCCGTGGTAACTTCTAATAATTCGTTCCTTCATTTGACCAAATACATCAGAACATTTCTCCAGTCAGACGTCCCCATCTCTCCTACATAAACTCCCGTCCCCGTCCTCCGTTCTCTTGGTCACAGAAGTACCTGGTAGACGTTCATTACGTTTTCAGTAATACGGAAGTGCAAAGAAGTCGTCCGTACACGTCCTACAAGTCGTCGGTGTAGGTCGTAGTGTCGACCTCGGTCACGACCTACCGTCTCCCACTCCCCAGGGAGATCTCAAGGGTGTCTTCGTTTGACGTCGGGAAGGACGAACCCGTGAGACAGACGGGTCGGTGGGTGGAGTCGGGGGCGGTAGTGTCAGTGGAACGGGACGTAGGACGGACGGGGTGGAGACCGGGTCAGGTTGAACGAGGTCTGGGTTCGAGGAATGGGAGGACGGGAAGAGAACGAAAGAGACAAAGACTGTGGCCGTGGTTAGAGGTGAGTAGAAGGGTGTGATCTTCGGGCCGGAACTAAAAAGGGAGGTTGGAACCGGCCAGATGTAGGGTGGTTGGAACCTCAAGACGGGTAAAATGAAGGATTTATAAAGACCTGAGGTAACGGGAGTCAGGGTCGTAAACGAAGGGTACCTGACTCAATGGCGGTCTCTAAGGATAAGTCGGAGACAGACAACCCTCGAACAGTTATTACGGAAAGACTCCACGGGAAGACTAAGGAGAATAAAGAGATGTGGTTCACTCAAGATAAGGGGAAAATTCCGTTTGATCTATAACTCGGGATGTTCTTTGGATCGACCCGGTCCCCTGGCAGTGCAAGGTTGTCGGAGGACCGAAGGAAAGAGTATCGTGAGAAGTTACCGCCACATTAACCGAAGTGAGGAGAGAAGTATGCGAGGGTGTCTTGTCCTAGGCCAACGTAATCAAAGACACTCCAGATTTCCTGTACCTCCGGACTGTGGTCAGGATCATCTATGAATGTATAAACGACTTCTTTATTTACTTTGTCATCCGTTGTATTGGCTTGGGACCACGGACCAGGACACGAATGAACTGAATCTACCAGAGAAACCCGAAGTATAATAGGATAGTCCTTCCACAATAATGAGAATAGGAAGAAATATCCACCCTTTTATCTCCAAACGTTCACAGTCTCGGTCGTAAATTAGGGTTCTTCTGAATGGGACCTCTGACACAAGAAATAGTATTAACTTTAGTAGGTTATGGTAAAACTTCTCTCGACTCTAGGGATCCCGGTAGTGACACCTCGTTAACGGGAGACCTTTACTTTAAACCCCCTAGGTTACCTAAGTCCCCTAAAAGAACCAACCGGAAGTTGTCGACCCCTTGACTCACCTAAAAATTAGGTAAGAGACGGAATGAGGAACCGTTCAGGCTGACGAGAAGTCGGGTATCGGTAGGTGCAGAGTGCAAAGGAGAAGGGAGACGGAGACCAGACCGCTACCCTCACAACTTAATGGAAAAGGAAGGTTCGACGGAGTCTACATTGCACGACCCCTGAACCCCACTTATCACACCTTTGTTTGGGATTTTGGACTGAGCAGGGTTTCGGACTAGAACGACTCCAGTCCCTCGAAGAGGGGTGTCGGACCGGGTGGGACGAAAGGTCGACCTCGGTAGTTAGGTGGGACGGGGTTCCGTTCCCTCCACCTCCATGAAGAGGTAGAAAGTAGGACGAGTGTCGAATCGAATCGAGTCCGGACCCTGTGTCGTTCCTCGAGCTATTTATGAACGACTTAAGTTAACTTTTGGTAGGACGTTCGTCTCTGGTCACTAAATGACAGATCGGACGACCCCCTACAAGGTCGGTAAGGGTTTTCCCCCCAAAACACACTCTACAGGTGACGGAAACGGAGGATCTCAGATCCTTTCCATTTGAGGGGTACTCTGAGTCTTCTAATTATGTTCTTTTTTCAGTAGTATTATGGAAATAACAAGGGTAACTTCGGTAAAAGTGTGTACCATCAGACAATTCTTCGTTCTAACTGAGTACAAATAAAGATGTAGTCTCTTAGTTTAGAGTCAAAAACATTTCCAAACCCATAGGTCCTTTTTTTTTAACACACACACACAAACACACACACACACGTACAACTCATAAAGTCCCGTATTCCCTAATTGAAAAGACCCTCGTGTCTTAGGAATCCCCCAAAACACCTATATTCAAATTCTAGCATTATAGACTTTATACTAAGAGACAAGTTCTAGATTAACTACCAGTAGAATATCTGTGAACATTAAAGTCAGGGGAATTAACATTAAAAAAAAAACTTTTGGTTATTCTTCTTATTAAAGGTTCTTCTCCTTTCTAAGGGTTATATACAGGAGAAATCGAAGGAGACCTCACTTGACGTAATCGGTACTGGAACAGACGTCCATCTTCTTCTCCGGTCGACGAGTGTGACGGCTAAACACCTGAAGGTAAATAAAGGTTCGATGGTTCACCGAACCCATCTCGTGACCTGAGTTTCCCTCCGTCCTGAAATGTCAACCCTCCCGCCTCTCGGATCTCGAACCGTTTCTCATGAGACGACTTGATTCGGTCCTCCTTGAACCGTTTATTTTCCTAGACTACCGGTCGTTTCGTGTAGTACCAGACTCCTGTCTCCGTGTCACACCTAAGGTTTGACGAATGGTGGTTCCTGAACCCACCTTTACCGGTTCAGTCTGTGGACAATTCGTGTCGGTCGTACATTCGTTAAATTAAACCTCTAGAGACAGGTCCGCTGTCCTCGTATCGAACAGGTCTTAAGGGTAGAGAGAGGGAGAGAGAGAGAGAGAGGAAAAAAAAAAAAACTCAATAGTCAAAAATATCCTATACACGGGGTCAGATACTTTAGGTCTTCTGATACAAAGTAACGAGTCTTGGTGGTTACATAGAGAAAAGTCTTCAGGTAAAAGTAAAGGGAGTTGTGTCATAGGTTAAAATAAAAATAATTTTCATTTTTAAAACAGGGAGAGAGGTCACGGAAACGGTAGATACCTTCGTATAAAAGGAGAAATCAGAAACCTGTCCACTCTCTAAATCTCAAAGAGTGGTCGACCCCGGTAGAGGTAAGGTGTCCTCACCTCCAGTAGACCTCCCTTTCCAGAACCATACTAAATTCAGTTCAACGGAACACCTAAAAGAGTCGTGGGTGAGGTAAGATAAGAAGAGAGTAGAGTTGTCACGGTCCTCTCCGAAGGTGGATGAGGGGTGGTTATATTATAGTAGGACACGTTTTTAGGGTCCACCTTTATTTGATTCTCAAAGTCGTCTTGACGTTACTATACTGAGTTTTATCACACGACGAAACCGATAAAAGTCCACATATTCTGGCAAACAAAAGGATTCTGGGGCGAAACATCGACCTACTCTATATAAACCTCTCCGTCGTGAACGTCCCTATTAGGTCTTGACCTTAGAGTTACGGAGAGTCAGGAAAGGACCTAACTTTTGATTGACCGTCCTCCTTTAGAACATAGACATCTACCCTCGATGTACACTCTACGGAAACAACAAGGACACCGGTGTCATCGTCATGTGTAGCCTTACCATACACCGACGAGAGGAACCATAAAATTCTTTGACAGACAGTGCCCGAGATCAATTAACAGTAAAAGGGGTGTTAAATCACTTTTGACCGTCCGTTTCTACCAGAAGAAAAAGTATCGGAACTAATGTACAACTCGAGCTAAGATCCTGCAATCTGTGACCCCATACCTTAGAACCTAAGACCTTCCCTTAAGAGAAGACTCAGTCGGAGTCAACGTTTACCAGGACGGGGTCAATAAACAAAAACGGAGATTTTGGAGTAGGTCGTGAGTCGAACGAGAGTCGAGTTGGTCCTCAGGACAGAAACGACCTTCAGAGAGAAGGTACTTGACCACTGTCGTTGTGTCGTGTGTCGACACTTTTGTGTTGCCACCCCGCACCCCGCCCCCACCTCTAGACGACCTGAGCCCTTTAGAGAGGGAGCCTTTCACTGTTTTGTCTCTGATTTAGTTCTTGTACGGGTATGAACAGGGGCTGGACTCACACTGTTTAATCCGGAGCCTCTCGTCACCCGAAAAATCTGTCGTGAGGTGTGGGCGCAGGACCCTTCGGTGGTGGTTGTCAACAGAGTTTATGGGAAACTCTATATAAACCTTCCGTCTAAAAGCGTTCAGGGTACACAGGACGAAACACTCGTGGGTGACACGGTGAATAAGGTTGCAGGAGGACCAGGAGGACGAAGGACCCCTTTACCTCTGACGACCACTCTTTGTCTCTCAGGGAGACGGTGGGACGTGACCGGGTTTCGGTCGACGGGACTGTTGCGTTTTGGACGGCTGAGGGAAGTATGTTGATTGAGCCCCTCCCCCATCATAGACAGTACACCCGTATCGACTCCCCCTTTCCGTCCCAAATCGTCGGAACTAAGGACAGAAGACTACGAGTCGAAGAGGGACCCCCGAGGACCGTTCAGTGACGACGTTAGTGGTGCCACCGGAGTCCACCACGGTGAGGGACAGATTTAAAATTACTGAACTTAGAAAAGCGAATAAAGGGACACCCGTCGTGGACCATTGTCCGTCCTTATAAATTGGTTCTGAGGTGACGTTCGAAGACTTATTCTGATCCCTTTATTCGTGTGTGTCATTGAGCGTCGTGTTAGGTAGATCCACAGGGTGCTCTACGGAGGACTTGTTGGAGGGTATCGGTCTCCGGTAGAGGTGGAGGGTGGGACCAGTCGTGTGGGTTTAGGGAGGAGAAGTCCGAGAAAATACCTGTGACGGGGAGAAGTCAGGGACCAAGAAAAAGATTCTATATCATAGGACAGTCTTCTCGTAGACAAAGGTTCCCCTTACGGGAAGTGAGAGTCCAAAGGACCAGGGAGAGCAATAGTTTTAGGTTGTGTGTAAGGGTGGGAGAGGACGTTTGTGGGTCATCACCCCACCCACCCCCCTCCATCTCTACTCTCCATCCACTTTAGTCGTGAACAGTACGGGAGGAGGTTCACCAGCTTGGTTTATCTTCATAACCAGACCGGTTTTTCAAGTAAGCACAAGCAGTCGGCGACCATACCTTTTTGGGTTTGTGGGAAAAAACCCCTCCCCCCTGTCCCCACGTGTTAGGTCACCATTCGTCGTTCATCATACCATTTGTCTTCACGTTTCTAAACCTTATGGTCGGGTAGAGAGGAGAGGAGGGACCAACTTAATAGTGTATGATTGGAGGAAACCCCCTCACGGACCTATTTCCTACCTTCTTAGGACCACTTTCGGTTTGTAAAAGTGTGCTCTACACAGTACATACATAAATTAGTAATCGTTACGAAAATACAGAATGTGAGAAAACAGTGTTACACTTGGAACATCCCTTCTCAGTACTCAGTAAATTTAAAATAAAAATTAAAAACTTCCTGTCTCCTCGGACCGTACGACGTCAGGTACCCCAGCGTTTCTCAATCTGTGTTGGATCACTGACTTTTTGTCGTTGTTTAACTTTCTCGAGAACTGTTTGTGACGGGTCCCTCAGCTCTGGTCTTCCCTATCAAGACACTACAAGACAGACCCTGGACACCGGACCTTTCTTCTGTGCAAATCTGGTGTCTCTTCAAATTGTTAATGTGAAATTATTAAATTTAACATCTATGGTGGGTGTCATAGATTACTTTCCTTATTACAGAACTCACGGTAGACACACAGACCGAACACAATCTACGACCCCTATTTCTACTTTTCTGAACCGAGGACCGAAGTACCCCGAAGATCGAGGTTTCCTTTCGGTTAGGGGATATAACTTTTCAGAGGGTATCATAGAAAATTTATATTAAAACGGAAAGTACATCAAAAAAAAAATACACGAACCTCAACCACACAGGGTAATGTTAAATACCTTTCCGTAATACAGGAGTAACCATAGGTTATAACAAAATTGGTATAAATGTACCCACACAAACACGTACGATTCAGTGAAGTCAGGACAGGTCGAGAAACATTGGGAAACCTGACATCGGGTGATCCGAGGTGACAGGTACCCTAAGAGGTCCTTCTTATCTCATCCAACAGTACGGGATGAGGTTCAGCAGAAGGACTCGGTCCCTAGTTTGGGTGTATAGAATACAGAGCGACCCGTCCAAGAAATGGTGATCGTGGTGGACCCTTCGGGTAAACGTACCCATACAAAGAAGTATGCGTTAAGATGAGGTGATCTGACAAACAGAGATAGAATTAATGACATCGAAACGTTATGTAAAACCATGTTCTATTCCGTTCTAGATGGTTGTTCAATACGTTAACAGAACCCGAAAAAACCGGTAAGAATACTTATATAAAATCTAATCGAACATTTCGACGTATTTTAGTTCTCTATTTGTTAAGAAAAACCTAAAAATTTGAATCTATATTAATTGTACACTTTCACTTTCACTTCAGCGAGTCAGCACAGGCTGAGAAACGCTGGGGTACCTGACATCGGGTGGTACGAAGAGGGCGGTACCCTAAAAGGTCCGTCCTCATGACTTTACCCAACGGTAAAGGAAGAGGTCTCCTAGAAGGGCTGGGTCCCTAGTTTGGGTCCAGAGGGCGTAACATTCGTTCTGCGAAATGGCAGACTCGGTGGTCCCTTCATTATGACACATTCGAATTCCACATGTTGGACAACCAAACTATGTAAATATATAACATTAGACTAATGGTATTATTACGATCGATTGTGGAGAGAGCTTCTTCCGTTACCGTGGGGTGAGGTCATGAGAACGGACCTTTTAGGGTACCTACCTCCTCGGACCGCCCGACGTCAGGTACCCCAGCGATTCTCAGCCTGTGTTGACTCGCCGAAGTGAAAGTGAAAAGTGAAAGTCCGTAACCTCTTCCTTTACCGTTGGGTGAGGTCACAAGAACGGACCTCTTAGGGTCCCTACCCCCTCGGACCACCCGACGGCAGATACCCCAGCGTGTCTCAGTCTGTGCTGACTTCGCTGAAACGTCATCGTCGTCGTCGTGGAGAGACCGTAGTGTATGAATAAAGAAAGAACATAACTCTCGTTAATTTTAGATCAGAGAATCGTCGAAACTTCAAACATAGTGTCATGACAGCTAACATTAACCATGTGACACACAATCTAGATGTCTTGATTAAGTAGATGATCAACGTTCAGACATCGGAATTTGGTGTAGAAGGGTCGAAGGGGTGAAGGAACAGGGACCGTTAGTGGTAAGGTGAAACAGAAATACTCGGACCGAAAACAAAAGTCAGGGTGTATATTTAATACAGTATACTGTAAACAGAAAGAGACAGACTTAGTTGAGTGGATGTACTACGGGAATACCAAGTACAACAACGATTACAGTCCTAAAGGAAAAAACAGTATCGACTCATTATAAAGAAACATATATCATATATCGTATAGAAAATTTTTAACTTTGAACTTAGTGGTATATTAGATCCTCAAGGTGAGGACCCATATATAACTTCCTGAACTTTAGTTATAAAACTTCTCTATAAATTTAGGGGTACAAGTAACATCGTCCCGAATTGTCCACCGGGTCACCATTTTATTTTAGGAAGACGGTTACCTCCTCTGTGTCCTCTGCTCCCAAGCTAGGGACCCAACCCTTCTAGGGGACCTTATCTTTTACCGTTAGACGAAGTTATAAGAACTCACCTTTTAAGGTACCTGTCCCTTCGGACCGCTTGATGTCAGATACTTCAGTGTCTCAGTCTACGTTGACTCGTATGTTTGTACGTGCAAGTAATATCGTAATAAACTTTTTTAAATTCTCAAGTAATTACCTATTTACCTCTTTCTATTTCACTCTATATATATAATATATAACTATATAATAGTCGTGAAGACTCAAGAATACCCCTAACGTAACTTAACCACACAAGAAAAGTTCTCTTTATAGAAATTTTATTTTTTTTTATGAAAATACAGTATTGAACGATAGAGGTCTGTAAATAAATCCAGGCAAATTACAAAGAACTATTACAAAATAGCATAATAGACATCTCCAGAAAATGACATTAATAAAAACTCCCAAAAAAAAACTACAAAGACAAATTTTTACTAATAAACACCGACGATATATCGTTCCATTTACTAAACACGTATAATAAAAATATAGGGTATTGGAACGATCTTCGAGAATTACTAAGATTACTAAAAAGATATCAGAAAATGAAAGACGTAAGTGTCAGAATATTAGACGTTTATCATTCTCAAACAAAGAAAAATAAGAGTTAGAAAAATCGTAGAAAAAGAAGAAAGAAAAATTTAGTACGAGTCATTTAGGAGGTTACGTTTTGACCTGTTTTCTCTATTCTGATCGTAGGAACGGAGTAAGCGTCAGTATCTTATTTTTCGAAAGTTTCAAATTGTTAATTTATACTGAAAATTGTACTGACTATACATATAATAATATATTGTATATCTAAATATATATTATGTGTATATCTCTATAAATGTGTCTATATATATGTAAGTATAATTTTCTACTCCTTCGAAGGTAGATAAGTATCAAAAGACTCTAAAAAATTTTTAGTACTTATATATAACTTAGAATTTTTATGAAAAGACGTAGAAAATTTAATCGTAGATAAATAAAGAAATTTATACAATTACACACTTAATGTGATGAGAAAAGATTTTAATTTACTTGGAACACAAAGACTTTATTCAGGGTTAAAATTTATGACAATCCAGTCGAACTATTAAGAGAAAAGACCCCTTCCTTTGATAAACGTAGATACAAGTACTTCCCCAAATAGAATATTAAAATAAAAGAAGACATGACAGTCAAAACCAATAGTTCTACTACATTTGAGTGTTTCTTTGGACCTCGGTAAGAACGGAAAAAGTTTTAAATTCTTTAAAATAAATTCTAACCTTAATACCCAAAGAATTTACAAATAATTTTACAATTGGATCACAAAAATACTCTCCAAATTTAATGACCTAGTGAAGGATATAACAAATTCAGTTATAAGAACACAAAAATAACATAACCATTAAATAACCATAACCATAAAATAACATAACCATATTATAACCACATTATCTATTATAAATATAACAATTACACATAAATTTAATAACACTTCGGAAAGTTTGGAAAACTTTCTCAGATGTTATGGAGTTACTCTTAAGTACATAATTATAAAGTGGATCTAAGTGCCAGTTGTAAAACTGAGTAAACACGAAAGGACGAAGGAAAAAGACAGAGTGACAGAGGTAGAGAGGAAGTGTGTGTCTATGTATTACGATATCTATATGTATTAGTATAAAAAAAAGACACGGTAAATTCTCAATCAACATAATATCGATATAAAGTGGGGATTCATAAAGTGACTCATCACAAAAGAATAATGGTGAGAACCCATTAAACGTTAACTATAATGAGAGAATTGACTGTACGTTAGATATAAGTATAAAGGGGATTTCAAGGTTAACACAGTAAATATCCGAAATTTCTTTACAAATAACTGGATATTAGGTCCTTTTATAGTGTAATATGAAAAGTAAAGAGTAAGTAAATAAAATCAGTGGATACGTTCAACCTTATTAAGGGTTTGGACAATTTTTTGTATAGATAGTATTGTAACTGTAAAACTTCTGTTGAGAATTAAAAAATTCCTACATAAATAAGTGGTTTCAAAATTTTACATAGTCGTAGTCAAATCACGTCATGTCAAGTCAGCGAGTCAGCACAACCTGAGAAACGCTGGGGTACCTGACGTCGTGCAGTCCGGATGGACAGGTAGTGGTTCAGGGCCTCAAATGGGTTTGAGTACAGGTAGCTCAGTCATTACGGTAGGTTGTCAGAGTAGGAGACAGCAGGGGAAGAAGAGGACGAAAGTTAGAAAGGGTCGTAGTCCCAGAAAAGGTTATTCAGTTAAGAAACGTAGTCCACCGGTTTCATAACCTCAAAGTCGGTGTCGCAGTTAGGAAGGTTAATTATAAATCCTGGCTAAAGGAAATCCTACCTGACCAACCTAAAGGAACGTCAGGTTCCCTGAGAGTTCTCAAAAGAGGTTATGGTGTCAACTTTTCGTAGTTAAGAAGACACGAGTCGAAAGAAATGTCAGGTTAAGAGTGTAGGTATGTACTGGGGACCTTTTTGGTATCGAAACTGATCTGCCTGGAAAAAACCGTTTCATTGCAGTGACGAAAAATTACACAATAGTCCAACCAGTATTGAAAAGAAGGTTCCTCATTCGCAGAAAATTAAAGTACCGACTTCAGTGGTAGACATCACTAAAACCTCGGGGGTTTTTATTTCAGACTGTGACAAAGGGGTAGATGAACGGTACTTCACTACCCTGGTCTACGGTACTAGAATCAAAAGACTGACAACTCGAAATTCGGTTAAAAAAGTGAGAGGAGAAAGTGAAAGTAGTTCTCCGAGAAATCAAGAAGAAGTGAAAGACGGTATTCCCACCACAGTAGACGTATAGACTTCAATAACTATAAAGAAGGTCGTTAGAACTAAGGTCGAACACGAAGTAGGTCTGGTCGTAAAGAGTACTACATGAGACGTATATTTATTCGCCCCACTGTCATATGTCAGAACTGTATGAAAAAATGGATAAACTTTGGTCAGACAACAAGATACAGGACAAGATTGATAACGAAGGACTGAACGTATGTGTAAAGAGTTCTCCGTCCAGTTCACCAGACTATAAGGGTACAGAAAGTCTTAAAAGGTGTCAAACAACACTAGGTGTCAGTTTTCCAAACCGTATCAGTTATTTCGTCTTTATCTACAAAAAGACCTTGAGAGAACGAAGAAACTACTAGGTTACCTACCACCGTTAAACTAAAGACCAAGGAGACGGAAAAGATTTAGGTCGAACTTGTAGACCTTCAAGTGCCAAGTGTATAACAACTCCGGACCGAACCTCATAAAACTCGTGATGAAACGATAGCACACTCTACTCACGTTAACACGTCATCAAACCCGTAAGAAACCCTAACGGAAAGAACCCCTAACCTTACTTTTGACTGGAAAAGGTCAGAACACCGGTGACGACTCAAAAGGTTTAAACAATCGTATCACTCACGTCGTGAAAGTGTCGTAGTAGAAAGTCCTAAACTTTATCCGGTTGACCTTAAGGTAGTGGAGGTGATCGAAACAAATATCACTACGAAGGATTCCGGGTGAACTGAAGTGTAAGGTCTTACAAACCGAGATCTAGTCACTAGTAAGGTAACACTAATAGACCCAGTACTTCTAGAAAAAACATATCAAGACATATAAGAACGGTGGAAAAGAATTATAGGAGACGAAGACAATCCAGGTATAGTGAAGACAGGAAATAACACGGGTAGAAACGTACAGAGTCTCTCACTCTGTCTTGACACAAACTCACAGAGGACGACTCCATACCCAGTCGTCACCTGACGACGTCTCCGTCCCCGAGAACCCATACTGATCCACGTCGTTTGAACCCATACCGTATTCGGTAGAATCTCCTCCAGCGCTAATTGGGGTGGTTGCTTTACCGTTGGGTGAGGTCATGAGAACGGACCTTTTAGGGTACCTACCTCCTCGGACCATCCGATGTCAGATACCCCACCGTTTCTCAACCTGTACTGACTCGTTGAAGTGAGTGAATATCTCAACGGTCTTGAATGTGTCCTGACCCCTTTATCTGAGAACCTCCCGTGTTTGTCTTGGAACACGTGTGGTCCTGGGTCCTCTTTCCTCGTCACTAGAGTGTTCTCTGACTGTGTCTGAACGGGTACTACCAGGTCCTCAGAGACCGTCTCCACACCCAGTCACCATCGGACGACGTCCTAACCTCCATGACTCATATCGTCACCCACGTACCCTCGAAAACTTCCAGTGGGAATGGAAGTAATGGAGGTGGTATCAAACCGGGGTCCATTTATTGTCCCTCCCTTGTATCGAGGCGGGTAATTGTCTTTTAACCTAATTTCTAAATGACTCGTACCGGGACGGGTAGTCTTATTCTGGGTCAAAGGGGGAGTCAGTCAGAGACGGTAGGTCTTCGAAGGTAGTTGGAGAATAAGAAGAGGTAGTCTCCCGTGTGTCTGTCTTTTGGTATTAGTGTCTTTTGATTGGTTAGACTAGTGTACCTGGTGTCGGAACAGATTGAGTTATTTTGATACATAGTCGTATTTATTAAGTCTTATAGTAGAATAACAGAAAAATTTACAGATATCGTGTACACCAAAACGGGAGTAAAAGTAAAAAGTATAACAAGTATACACAAAAAGAAAGAAACAAAGGACCTAATTAGTCCCGTCCCAAAACGGATAAAGTCATTAAAAATTAAAACAAAAACTTTTAACTTTATATCAATTTATACAATCAAAGTCCATATGAAGTATCACTAAACCATAGACGTATCTTATTCAGATCATTGACATGTGTATTAATAATGTTATGATGACTGTTGTGGTAAATAATGTAGGGACAGAATAGATAACATATTGACATTCAAACATTGAGAATTAGGGGAAATGAACAAAGTGGGTGATGGAAATGGTGGTGGAAGGGAAGACATTTGTTGTGTAAACAAGAGACACACAAACAAAAAGTCTAAGGTGTATATTCACTCTAGTATACCATAAAAAAAAAACAGACATACTGAATAAAGTGACTCGAACCGTAGGAGATCTAGGTAGGTATAACAGTGTTTACCGTTCCAAGGTATATATATCTCTCTCTTTCTACGGTATTCTCACCACAGTAGACGTATAGACTCTAATAACCATAAAGAGGGTCGTTAGAACTAAGGTCGAACACAAATAAGGTCAGGTCACAAAGAGTACTACATGAGACGTATCTTCAATTTATTCGTCCCACTGTTATAAGTCGGAACTGCATGAGGAAAAGGACAAACCTTGGTCAGACAACAAGGTACAGGTCAAGATTGACAACGAAGGACTGGACGTATGTCTAAAGAGTTCTTCGTCTAGTCCACCAGACCATAAGGGTGGAGAAAGTCTTAAAAGGTGTCAAATAACACTAGGTGTGTCAGTTTCCGAAACCGTATCAGTTATTTCGTCTTTATCTACAAAAAGACCTTGAGAGAACGAAAAAGGTACTAGGTCGTCTACAACCGTTAAACTAGACACCAAGGAGACGGAAAAGATTTTGGTTAAACTTAGAGTCCCTCAAGTGTCAAGTGCATAACGATTTCGGACCGAACCTCTTAAAACTCGTAATGAAATGATCGAACACTCTACTCACGTTAACACGCCATCAAACTCGTAAGAAACCGTAACGAAAAGAAACCCTAACCTTACTTTTGACTGGAAAAGGTCAGGACACCGGTGACGACTCAAAAGGTTTAAACGACCGTATAACTCACGTCGTGAAAGTGTCGTAGTAGAAAATCCTAAACTTTATCGAGTTGACCTTAAGGTAGTGGAGGTGATCGTAACAAGCATCACTACGAAAGATTCCGGGTAAACTGAAGTGTAAGGTCCTACAGACCGAGATCTACTCACTAGTGTGGTAGCACTAATAGACCCAGTACTTCTAGAAAAAAGAAGTACATATACTCCACAATTTTTACGGACGACAATAATACAATGACAGTTAAAGAGAGAAATAGAAACAATTGTACACGAAATACATAAATCTATGAGGATTTACACAGGTATATACAAATTTTACCAATTGAGAACAACCTAACAAGAGGAATAGTGATACATTACAGGAAGAAACAGGTTAGAAACAAATTTTCATATAAAACCCATTAAGGAACCACCATGTCTTGAACCACCAAAGGGAACAACACCTTGATTTTAGGGTGTTTGATGTGTCGTATCGGTTTTTGAATTCTTTTTATTTTTCTATTTTTATTCTCTGTTTATAGTATACTATAGTAAATATACATCATAGAATTTTTTCTCTCTATATTTTTAATTTTTTTGATCAGATAAAATAGAATACATTCACAACGATGGGTCGAAAGAAAAACAAAGGTAAACGTACCTTACAATAACACAAAATGAAATTAAATAGGGAGTGAAAGTTGAACACTCCCAAAAATCCAGACTTTATTAAGAGGACATCCGTCGTATATATACCCAAAACAAAAGAAGTGTTTGGGATACAGAAAACTAACCTTGTAAATCAAAAAGTTATAAGTTTCGTTAATAACTACTCATACTTGAATAACGGTAAAACAAGTGACAAGTACCCAATATAGACATCTAAAAACAAGGATAGAAGAAAAGGACAAACCTAAGGAAGAACTAAAAAACATACGTATAGATAATGTCAAAAACCCCCCCCAAACCAGTAGTACTCCAAGTAGAATTTGTTGTATATACAGTGACACACATACTAATAAAATTCAACTACGAGAGGATTCAAGAAGTCCTCTTTTCCTTTCTACATGGATAAACTTACGTCTAGGTTTCTTGTCGTTCCTCTCTATTCTTTCGGAAGGAACCACCAGTCACGTTTCTTTATCTCCTTTTATTATCTTACCCTTTGTGATCTGTAGAGAAGTCCTTTTAATCTCTATGGTTCCTTTATAAAGTACGTTTCTACCCAAGGTATTTCCTGTCTTTACCATACCTGGATTGTCTTAGTGTTCTATAATTCTTTTCCACCGTACTTATGTATCTTCTTGACATGTCTTTTTCTAAAAGTACTACGTCTTTTAGTGTTACGACACTAGTAACTGGATGTCGGTCTTAAAGACCTTACACTTCAGTTCATTCGGAATCCTTCGTAGTGATGTTTGTTTCGATCACCTCCAGTACCTTAAGGTCAACTCGATGAAGTTTAGAATTTTCTACTACGACACTTTCACGACGTGAGTGATACGGTCGTTTAAACCTTTTGAGTCGTCACCGGTGTCCTGACCTTTTCCAGTCAAAAGTAAGGTTAGGGTTTCTTGCCGTTACGGTTTCTTACGAGTTTGATNTCGATCACCTCCAGTACCTTAAGGTCAACTCGATGAAGTTTAGGATTTTCTACTACGACACTTTCACGACGTGAGTGATACGGTCGTTTAAACCTTTTGAGTCGTCACCGGTGTCCTGACCTTTTCCAGTCAAAAGTAAGGTTAGGGTTTCTTGTTGGTACACTTCTGTGTCTCTGTGTCCTTCCGTCGGCCTGCTGTCTCCTTTTCTAATGTCACTACGACGGTGTCAGTTCCTTGTCCCAATGGTCTTTGACTTTCTCTGTTCACCTCCCGGAAGGGGATTTCCGTAATCTCTCTTGTATTGACTGTGGAACTAAAGTCTAAGATCGGAGGTCTTCTCACTACCTTATTTAAACGAATTCGGTCGGTCGAACACCCTGAAACGATGTCATCGGGAGACTTTGATTGGGTCTAGGGTCCCATACAAACTCATAAATCAAAATCATCCAAGACGGGTCACGAAAGATTACACGTTAATGTGAAGGTGATAGTCACATATGCATAATGGTAGTGAGAAGTTAGAGTGATCACATACCAAAATAACCTGAAATTACTGAAAAGATTTAACCTTTCACACTTTATCATAGACGAAATCAGGCGAGTCAGACGATATTGTTTTGTGGTGTAGACCTATCGTAGATTTGTTCTCTTTAAATAAAAACGGTCAAGACCTTCGGTTTTCAGGTTCCAGTCCCACGGTCGTACCAACCCACTCCCGGAAGACGACCCAACGGTAGAAGAGAGACATAGGAGTTACCGGTTTTTTCGGTCCCCACAGACACCTTAGAGAAAAGATTCCCGTAGTTAACGTGAATACTCATACCTCAGATTAGTGGATTATTATTGGATTGGTGGAGGGTTTCTGGGTTTAGGATTTTAGTAGTAGAAACTCCAATCCAAAGTTATGATTAAACCCCCCCTCCTTTTGTAAGTCTAGTGTCGTCATAGAAAATAGTAAAAATTAAAGAGAAAGGATTACTGGACACCATAACTCGTAGAAATGACACAATTAAACGGAAAGTCTAAATAAAAAGATATTTAATGGTCAAATATTTAAACGGGAGTAAAGAATTAACGAATCAAATAAGAATAACTAAAGACCTTTAAGAAGTATATAAGACTTTGGTTAGAAAACAATCATCATTCCTAACGTTTATAGTTAAAAGTGGAGTACCAAAGTGTAAAGTAAAATGAATCCCACAGAAAATTACTTGTTTCCAAGGATTAAAGTTTCATGACTTATGTAGTTATGGAAAGAAGTACTAAACACGAAAAACAAAACACGAATCCTTTAAGAAGGGATGAAAATTCGATATTTTTATGAGAGGATTTGAAAGAAAATTTAAAATATTAAAACGTGAAAAGTCTACTTCAGAAACAAGGTAGACTTCTAGAAAGCAACGGCGACGAACTGAGTAGTAGAGAGGAAAGGGGGTGATTGGAGTTTATTATATAACAAAAAATGTATACACAACTTGAAAGAAAAAATTCCAAAAAAAAAAAAATTACACCTGGTAAAAGTTTCAAAAGTAACTTAAGTAAGGTTATGTCGAAGACGAGATATAAAACCGAAAACTAAAAACCGACGTTCCGTACACCCTAGGGTAAGGGGTGAGGTGAGGTACTGGTCCCTAGTTTGGACTTGAGGTGGGAGGTTTCACCGTTCACTTCAGGTTTGGTGACCTTTTCCTCATACAGTTCCGACATATAACAGTGAGACGAAAACATTAAACATACGTCTCGTATAGTACTCTTNGGTTATGTCGAAGACGAGATATAAAACCAAAAACTAAAAACCGACGTTCCGTACGCCCTAGAGTAAGGGGTGAGGTGAGGTACTGGTCCCTAGTTTGGACTTGAGGTGGGAGGTTTCACCGTTCACTTCAGGTTTGGTGACCTTTTCCTCATACAGTTCCGACATATAACAGTGAGACGAAAACATTAAACATACGTCTCGTATAGTACTCTTTGTGACCCGACCTTCTTCGTGGTCGACCTTAGTTCTAACGACCCTCTTTATAGTTATTGGAGTCTGTCCGTCTACTGTGGTAGGAATACCGTCTTTCACTTCTTCTTGATTTCTCGGAGAACTACTTTCACTTTCACTTCTCACTTTTTCAACCGAATTTCGAGTTGTAAGTCTTTTGTTACTAGTACCGTAGACCAAGGTAGTGAAGTACCCTTTATCTACCCCTTTGTCACCTTTGTCACAGTCTGAAATGAAAAGACCCGAGGTTTTAGTGACGTCTAACACTAACGTCGGTACTTTAATTTTCTGTGAATGAGGAACCTTCTTTTCAATATTGGTTGGATCTATCGTATAAGTTTTCGTCTCTGTAATGAAACGGTTGTTTCCAGGTAGATCAATTCCGATACCAAAAAGGTTATCAGTACATACCTACACTCTCAACCTGATATTTCTTTTGACTCACGGCTTCTTAACTACGAAAACTTGACACCGCAACCTCTTCTGAGAACTCTCAGGGAACCTGACGTTCCTCTAGGTTGGTCAGGTACGATTTCCTCTAGTCAGGACCCACAAGTAACCTTCCTGATTACGACTTCGACTTTGAGGTTATGAAACCGGTGGACTACACTTCTCGACTGAGTGACCTTTTCTGGGACTACGACCCTTTCCAACTTCCGTCCTCCTCTTCCCCTGCTGTCTCCTACTCTACCAACCTACAGTAGTGGCCGAGTTACCTACACCCAAACCCACCTGAGACTCTCAAACACTACCTGTCCCTCCGGACCCCACGACACCAAGTACCCCAACGTTTCTCAACCTGTGTTGACTCACTGACTTGACTTGACTTGACTAGACGTATAGACTCCGACAACTATTAGAACTAAGGTCAAACACTAAGTAGGTCGGCTGTATAACTTACTACATGAGACGTACATTCAATTTATTCGTCCCACCGTTATATGTTGGATCTGTACGAGGAAAGGGTTAAAACTTGGTCGGACAACGAGGTACAGATTAATTGATAACGAAGAACCAGACGTATGTCCAAAGAGTCCTCTGTCCATTCTACCAGACTATAAGAGTGGAGAAATCCTTAAATTGTTCGTATGAACACCCGTTTTTTTAAAATTAAGACTTGAAAGATAAGACTAAACATACAATAAAAATGGATCATAAAACGACGATAAAACAACCAGTACGTTTAATGAGCAATAAAATTGAAAAAAACAAACAAAGTAAGGAATCTAGAATAAATTTATATAGGTGTACAAAAAATAACATGTGTGTAGGAAGAAGACAGAATCTCAAAGGAAGACACTCTCTGTCGACTATTGGATCGTCACCCACGGACTTTCGTAGAAACAAAGTATAAATAAGAAGTTGTTGTCGAGTCAATAAATTTCTTAAATAATTAATGTCCGTACAAAATTCGTGAAACTTCTACGTCCGTAGACTAGTCAAAGATATTTCTCAATTTCCTTCGGAATTAGAGACAAACATTTCATGTTAAAGTATAAGCACATATACTTAGTACAATGTATTTAGAAGTTTTAGGAATTAGTAACAAACGTGTAAACGAGAAACGTTTCGGGAGAGAGAAAATGGACGGGAGGGAAGGAGGGAGAGAGGGAGGGGACGAGGTCCATCGACGTCATAATTTAGTTGGAAATCTGGTTAAAATCATTTTACTTAAATGAAACCTAAAATCATCAGACTAAATTCTCATAAGTAGAGGTTTGAGATTTAGGGTTTTTGTCGAACTACAAAAAATGTTATTTCAGTCGAAGGTTGTAAGTCGACGAGTACCTATTTTCGTCCTTCCCTTGGTGCGAAACGGTAAATCCTTTTCGTAGCCCAAAAATTACAGGAAGTTAAGGAGACGACCGTTTATATATGGCAAATAGTACACGGAGGTGTACTGTGACGAAAAACTGTAAGGGTCTACGACATCTTGTAGTACACTTCCACGATATTATATAGGACAGGGGAAACCTGTGTACTAAGTGATGTGTAATGGTACGGTTGGACCTTTTCTTAAAGAATTTATAACTCTTTATACTTTCTGTATTTTGAAATTTTAATGAATCCACTTTACTAAAGGAACCTCGTCAGATCGTTCGAACCTACCGACACTTACTCTTTCTCTTCCGTACCCATCGGAGAAAGAGACTTGGTCCTTTTATTTCTTCACAAATGGGAAAGTGAAGAGAGAATGATCCTGGAGAGGTCACCCGAAAACCACACCTTCCGTGAAGGACCGAGGACCAGACCAACCGAGGTCCGTAAAATTCGTGGCTACAAACATATGAATAATTGAGGGTACATTGCCCTGTACCAGATATACTTCGAGACCTAGTCCTCAGTTCTTATAATCTTAGATGGGGTCCGACACACTGAAATTCGGTTGTCACATTGGAGAGACCCGAAGGTAATGGAAGACATATTTTACTTTTATTATGAAAGTTGTGTGTGGGTAATCGTATGAGAGAATGAGATGGTTGTAGGGGTGGTCATTCTTACAAAACTCAAAAGGTCGTACACCGACTTTGTCGTCCATCTAAATCTATTGTCAAGTCAAGTCAAGTCAGCGAGTCAGCACAGGCTGAGAAACAGTGGGGTACTTAGTGTCGTGCGGTCCGGAGGGACAAGTAGTAGTAGAGGGCCTCAAGTGAGTCTGAGTGTAGGTAGCTCAGGTACTACGGTAGGTCGGTAGAGTAGGAGCCAGCAGGGGAAGAGGAGGACGGGGGTTAGGGAGGGTCGTAGTCTCAGAAAAGGTTACTCAGTTGAGAAGAGTACTCCACCGGTTTCATGACCTCAAAGTCGAAATCGTAGTAAGGAAGGTTCCTTTAGGGTCCCAACTAGAGGAAGTCTTACCTGACCAACCTAGAGGAACGTCAGGTTCCCTGAGAGTTCTCAGAAGAGGTTGTGGTGTCAAGTTTTCGTAGTTAAGAAACCGTGAGTCGGAAGAAGTGTCAGGTTGAGAGTGTAGGTATGTACTGGTGACCTTTTTTGTATCGGAACTGATCTGCCTGGAATCAGCCTTTTCATTACAGAGACGAAAACTTATGCGATAGATCCAACCAGTATTGAAAAGAAGGTTCCTCATTCGCAGAAAATTAAAGTACCGACGTTAGTGGTAGACGTCACTAGAACCTCGGGGGTTTTTATTTCAGACTGTGACAAAGGTGACAAAGGGGTAGATAAAGGGTACTTCACTACCCTGGTCTACGGCACTAGAAACAAAAGACTTACAACTCGAAATTCGGTTTAAAAGTGAGAGGAGAAAGTGAAAGTAGTTCTCCGAAAAATCGAGGAAAAGTGAAAGACGGTATTCCCACCACAGTAGACGTATAGATTCCAATAACTATAAAGAGGGCCGTCAGAACTAAGGTCGAACACAAAGAAGGTCAGGTCGCAAAGAGTACTACATAAGACGTATCTTCAATTTGTTCGTCCCACTGTTATATGTCGGAAATGCATGAGGAAAAGGATAAACCCTGGTCAGACAACAAGGTACAGGTCAAGATTGACAACGAAGGACTGGACTTATGTCTAAAGAGTTCTCCGTCTAGTCCACCAGACCATAAGGGTAGAGAGAGTCTTAAAAGATGTCAAATCACACTAGGTGTGTCAGTTTCCGAAACCGTATCAGTTATTTCGTCTTTATCTACAAAAAGACCTTGAGGGAACGAAAAAGGTACTAGGTCGCCTACGACCGTTAAACTAGAGACCAAGGAGACGGAAAAGATTTTACTCGAACTTGTAGTCCCTCAAGTGTCAAGTACATAACGATTTCGGACCGAACCTCTCAAAACTCGTAATGAAATGATCGTACACTCTACTCGCGTTAACACGCCATCAAACTCGTAAGAAACCTTAACGGAAAGAAACCCTAACCTTACTTTTGACTGGAAAAGGTCAGGACACCGGTGACGACTCAAAAGGTTTAAACGACCGTATAACTCACATCGTGAAAGTGTCGTAGTAGAAAGTCCTAAACTTTGTCGAGTTGACCTTAAGGTACTGGAGGTAATCGAAACAAGCATCACTACGAAAGATTCCGGGTGAACTGAAGTGAAAGGTTCTACAGACCGAGATCTAATCACTCGTGTAGTAATACTAATAGACACAGCACTTCTAAAAAAACATGTCAATAAGGCACATAAGAACGGTGGAGAAGAATTATAGAAGACGAAGACAATCCAGGTATGGTAAAGACAGGAAATAGTTCGGGTAGAAACGTACTTTACAAGGGAACCATAGAGATTAAAAGAACTTCTCTAGAGATCAGAAAGGGTAAGACAAGAACAGGAGATAAAGAAACGTGACTAGCGACTTCTTCCGAAATCCCTTACCGTTCGGTGAAGTCATAAGAACGGAACTCTTGGTGTACTTGTCATACTTTTCCGTTTTACTATCCTATGGTTTTCTCCTTGAGGGGTCCAGTGATCCACGGGTTATACGATGACCTCTAGTCACCTCTTTATTGAGGTCTTTCTTACTTCCCTACCTCGGTTTCGTTTTTGTTATGGGTCGACACCTACACTGACCACTATCTTCGTTCTAGACTACGACATTTCTCGTTATAACATATCCTTGGACCTTACAGTCCAGGCACTTAGTTCCGTTTAACCTTCACCAGTTTGTTCTCTACCGTTCCCACTTGCAGCTGTAAGATCCTTAGTCACTTGATTTTACCTGACCTTAGCCACTTAAATTGAGTCTATTGGTAACATAGATGATGACACCCGTCCTTAGGGAGTCTTCTTTACCTCATCGGTAGTACCAGTTGTTTTCTCAGACTTTACGTCATGAACCTACGTCAGAGTTTTCAATGTCTTACTAGAGACAAGCAGAGGTTCTGTTTGGTAAGTTATAGTGTCAATAGATTCAGATACGGGGTTAGTCATTACGACTTCTCCGACTTCAACTCACCAAAATACTTCTGGATGTTCTGGAAGATCTTGATTGTGGGTTCTTTCTACAGGAAAAGTAATATCCCCTGACCTTACGTTTTCATCCTTCAGTTCTTTGTGGACCTCATTGTCCGTTTAAACCGGAACCTTACACCTTACTTCGTCCCGTTTCTGATTATCTCAAAACGGTTCTTTTACGTGACCAGTATCGTTTGTGGGAGAATGTTGTTGTGTTCTCTTCTGAGATGTGTACCTGTAGTGGTCTACCAGTTGTGGCTTTAGTCTAACTAATATAAGAGACGTCGTTTTCTACCTCTTCGAGATATGTCAGTTGTTCTTGTTCTGATCCTCGACTGACACCGAGTCTAGTACTTGAGGACTAATGGTTTAAGTCTGAATTTAACTTCTTTCATCCCTTTTGGCGATCTGGTAAGTCCATACTGGATTTAGTTTAGGGAATACTAATAGGTCACCTTCACTCTTTATCTAAATTCCCGGATCTAGACTATCTATCTCACGGACTACTTGATACCTTACTCCAAGTACTGTAACATGTCCTCTGTCCCTAGTTCTGGTAGGGGTACCTTTTATTTTCGTTTTACCGACAGACCCCTTCGGAATGTTTATCGACACTTTTCTTCTCTTCGTTTTACTTTTCCTTTTTTCCTTTCTATTTTCGTAGACTTACGTCTCAAGGTTTTTTATTGTTCTTCTCTATTCTTTCGGAAGAAGTCACTAGTTACGTTTCTAAATCTATATCGTGTGGACTTGACCAGACCGTCCCGTATACTTGACCACGAAGGACACGGTCACCCAGAACACGGTCACCCAGACCACCCAGACCGTCACTACACCAAAGTATCCACGGGTATATACAAGTGTAAAAAGGACGTATCTATTGTGATTTATGTCTTCTCAGTCTTTTTTCGTCCTCACCAAGATCCACTCATGCGTGAGAGTGATCCCTACCAAAGTAAATGACGCAGAGATGGTAAGCCCTCCCTTTCCTAAGCGGAGAAATGTTAAGTAAATTGGGATTTTTATCAGAACAATGTAATCCAATGTATAACGTGGAGGTAGACATCTACTCCTTTGATCCGAATTTGTCTTATTCGTCAAAAGAACTCAGTATAAATCCATCTATTATCATCTCCACCCAAACCTTATATCCGAACACGTTAAGATCTTTAGTAAGAAAAAGGTAATTCGGGGTAACAAAGAAAAAGAACCGGTATGTTTAGAGTTGTAAATTCGATGTCTTACCCTGATTAACGTGTAATGAGTGTCTGAATAGAGTGGTGTAAAGGGAAGAGGGTCAGAAACAACATCCCTGGTTCAATCTTATTCATATTAAATCAATGAGAACTACGTAATGTTGGGTGGGGTTTTGAATCACCGTATTTGTTGACAATGGTTCCTTTCTGCGTGACGGATTATCCGTATCTTATACCGTAGTCGAAAACTCTTTTCTTGAAAATTACTCTCTAGTTGGTCGTTCCTCTGTCTTCTGTTCCGAGAGTTTATACAGGACTACACCCCAAGTTCCCACTTTAAATTCCTCAATCCCCTTAAAGTTTGAACCTAAGACAAACCAAGTAGAACTTAATTAGGGATGTTCGATGAACGACCAACCATGGACCTAAAAGGAATAAAAACCTAAAACTTCCTGAAGGACGAAGTATGTCTCGGAACCATCGTTGTAAAGATAAGAAACTCAAGACGTCTACCTTCAAAGAACCAAAACCCGAGTAGGACCTCTGTCCCCAAAGACAGAACGTGTAAGTGTCAAGGCAGATATATTTTATTCAGTTCTAAACTAATTAGTCGTTGGATAAATTCCTCCGTTTTGGTCACATTCGACCCGTTACAAAATGTACGATAAAGTGTTGTTAAAACAATGTATGTGATAACCAAAGACACGCAGTCCTTATGTCTGTCCCATATCACCTTTACTGAACTGAGACAAAGTAATACAGGGTCCGAAATCCACCTTTCTAAGTTTGTCGACTTCCACTGAGTCGTGGATCCTTCACCCTAATGGACCTCTAAGACCCTACTACGTTTACAACCTGAGTCGACCTCGACAGTCACGTGAATGTGCACCGGAGGAGTGCACCGGACCATGGAAGTGTTGTACCGACCGTCGGAGTCCAGTAACCTGGACGGTTACCTCTGAGATCCAAGGTTTTCACTCGTAGGGTCACTTATTCCGTCTTCGAAGTGACGGGAATACCAGATCAGCCCCTTCAGTGTCTCGTAGCGAAAACGGTTTAAGATAGACTCCTTCGTCAACGTTCGGACAAGTCCAAGTTCTTCCCTTTTCTATCTAGGTAGACAGTTACCCTCTTCAGTGACTTAAAAGACCGGAAAAAAAAAAAAAAAAAATTGTGACGTCCCATATTTCCAGGTTCCTTTCGTATCCTCTCACACGACCTTATTAAGGAACCATATTAGTTACTGTAGAAACAAAAGTCAGTCCGTGAGACGGAGCGGTTCGTATCTTGTAAGTACAGATTTGTTACAACTTGTACTTGACCTAAACCAGCACTTGTTCGAACAGAGCGAAAGAGAACTTCTATTTACGCATTTGAGATTTTTCGAGGAAACCGTCTCCGTCACAGACGTCCTCGTGATTTCGTAGACTCGCTACAACTTTTAAGCCATTGGACAGGTCGACGAACACCCAGTACTTCCGAGTCGGAACGGACGGGTCTACCCCCTCCCCTCGTTATTTATTGAGGTCAAGAAATTCTTCGTCCAAAAACTGGAAAGAAAATTTCAATTCATAAAAATCAATTTAAGTTAAATCCAGTACATCTTTCGGCGTCAAATTAAAAGAAAAATTTTTATTCAAAGGTATCGACCATATTAAATAAAAGGAGTTAGTAGGTCAAATTTGATAAGTCCCCGACACAAAACCATGAATTAACCCGTTTCGTAATTACTGGGACCACTTTTACTCTCCCTTAACCGACACAAATACAGTCCGGACAAGGGTAATCTAAGATAAAAGACTTTGTCATCTCAATAAATAAATAATTTTTGATAACTGGGTTTATTTAACAGACTCTAAGTTATGGTGAAACGGTCCACCCCGGGACCCGAACCTCGAATTTCACTCTTTTCGGAATGTAGTAGACGAATGGTAAAAACTCTTTCTAGACATTTTCTTGTGCGGCGTTATCGATCAGTTCTCATTTCGCCCGTCGGAGTTGTTTAAGTCTCTAAACATAGTGATGAAACCAAAGTTAACCAATAATTTATTAACAAATTATAAGTCTTTACTACCACCTATTTCTATAAAAACTTTCGACTTAAGGGTTTCGATGGAGAAGACTAAACTTTGATGAAAATTTTTATTAAATAAAATAACTAAATGTCAACTAAATGTTACACAATTAAAGACGACATGTCGTTTCACTAAGTTTATATATATATATATATAAAAAAAAAGGTATATACCAAATAGTGTTAGAAAAGGTAATACCAAATAGTATCCTATAACTTATATCAAGAGACACGATATCTCATCCTGGAACAACAAATAGGTAAGATGTATATTATAAAACGTAGATGATTGGGATTTGAGGGTTAGGAAGGAGGAACCCTTACGTTCGGACAAGAGATACAAACACTCAGACACTTTAATGAAAAACAACGAATGAATAGGATGTACGAAGAGAGTTTTACTATTACACACTCTCTTTCTTAAAGATAATCCGTCTGTAATTAAGTATAGGACGTGTTAATTCAATTACATCTATTTAATGAGTTTGAAAGAATCTGTCATTGGACCAGTCTTGTTTCATCCTTTTATTGTTGACAACAACTTTCCTAATTTAATTCATACCCTACGTTTTGGGGATAACGTTTCGGACCGTGTCTCACTTGACCTTGTATAATTGACAACCCAATATAATAGGTGAAAAACATAGACGTTACCGGATCGTGTCCGTCTCCCGTATCGACACGAGGTACGCCTACTACACCCGAGTTCCGAGAACGTCGGACTCTTAAAGGTTCCGACTTGAATGAGTGAAAGTAGGGGAGGTACGGTCCAACAACCACGGAAAGAACGTTTTCTGTATTGAGTCCAAATACTGACCGTAAAGTCTCTGAACCCTTCATTCCTACTTTACCTCTGTAAAAATGTTAATAACTTACAACTGATACACGGTTGTGCATCAGTTGTATGATTCTCAAGATGTATATAAAATAGTAAATGAAGAACATTACTGGATGAATACTTCATCCACACTTTCACTTTCAGTGAGTCAACACAGGTTGAGAAACACTGGGTACCTTAAGAGGTCCGGTGTTATGACCTCTCCCATCGGAAAGGAAAGAGGTCCCCTAGAAGGGTTGGGTCCCTAACTTGTGTCCAGAGGGTGTAACGTCCACCTAAGAAATGGTCGACTCGGTGTTCCCTTTACGAGGAATTAGTTGGTGGGGTTTTGCATCACCGACTTACGTTGGTGACTAATGAAAAGTATTCAGTCAACCCGTCGAGACTACACCCAGTCTTAACCGACCAGAACCGACCCGAACGAGCACAACAGACGCAAGTCGAACACCCAGTCAACCACGACTGATCAGATCCTACTGGAACCGACTCACCTATCGAGTCGAAGTGAGACACACCAGAGAGTGGGAGGTCGTCCAGTGGAGAACCAACTGGACCTTCTCCTTCTCTTTTGTACGTACCGACGACAGAATGACCGGTTTCGTTTAGTATACCTCTTATATAGGTTTCCCTTACTTAAGTCCCCCCATATTTGTTTGTCCTCGGTAATCACGTGAACTAAAAAATGTTGTCCGTATTTAATAGGGGGGATAAGTATCTCCTCTTTTATCTCCAATCGTTACAACAATCGTTGACCGGACGGAGGACCATAGAAGAGACGACACAAGAAAGACCACTAGACGACGTACCCCCACCCCTACGAAGAGGTAGTCGATATACAAGAGAAGAAAGAGTAATAAACCAGAGTAAACTTTCAGGTACGTTTTAAAACCTTTGATCGGTTGACCAGAATTTTTTGAGTTGTCTTACGGTAGTTTTCTGTCGCGTCCATTCAGTCATTTCATTCAAATAAATAATCTTTTACTTCCCCTCCGTCTATATATTAACCTACCTCGTACTGCAACAACAAATCAACGATTGAACACAGTCTGAGAAAACACTGGGGTGTCTGACATCGGGCGATCCGAGGAGACTTGTACTCTAAAGGGTCCGTTCTTATGACCTCAACAAACGGTAAGGGAAGAGGTCCTCTAGAAGAGGTGGGTCCCTATCTTGACCGCAGAGGACGTGGCCGTCCACCTAAGAAATGGTGACTCGGTTGGACCCTTCGGGACCCACATCGTATTTATCTTCTTTTACTCTGTGCAGATATAAGAAGGAGATAAACGACCGGAGAGACTAAAACGAACCCAGTTTAAAGGAAGAAGAGGTACGGTAGAAAAGACCTGGGGGTTGTGGTTCAGACCTTTCCCGTTCTTGGACCACACCTGGACTCCGTAACAAATCGGGAAACTGGAACCTGTTCCTTCAAACGAGGTAAATGAGGACACACTTTCCTCTCATTGTCGTGTCTGCACCCAACACGTCCAATTTGCTCTACACGTCCACTTCGTGGGAAGGACCCAACTCCGAAAGACGTCGGTTACACTAAGTACCGACGTGAGGTTCGTGGAGAGTCACTGACCTTTACGTCTTCTCAGGTGGACGTGTTACCGTCATCGAGACCCACTCGACGGTCCGACCCACGTCTCACTGACTCGTCGTCCTCCCGACAATTACCTAAAATACCGAAACAACTCATGAGGTTTGATGTCAATAATTAATATCCTACGACAAATCTGTGGCAACGTCGTATATGTAAAACAATTAACTAAACATATCCGAGTATAGATCGTTGTATTTCTTACACGGATGGTGTGTGTTTTTCCGTAACATTAACGGAAAATGACGGAAGAAACCGAAGAGTGTGTCCTTGTTTCTGAAATTTCTCTCCTGCCTGTTGGGAGGACCCAGAAACCTACCAGATTACAGATTAAATCACAGGTCACCGTCCCACTGTAATGGACAGATCCACGAGTCATTTTCCCTACTTAGTTACTTATTTATTGAACCAAGAGAGACCTAAGGAGATGCAGGAATAAACTTGGGACTGAATACACACTATAACCGTGACGTATGTACATACGCTTATACCAGTTCCTAAATAACACTCGGTAATTAATCACAAATACCTCATGGAGAAACTTTGGAGATACCGGACCCCAACCCCTCCCAGCAGGCCTCACGTACCGGGAACGTGAGACCCTTGACTGTTAATGCTCCACAATGTTTCGTACTGCAGTCCACCGGTCCAGAATTCTATGCACCTCACTTTGTCTTTCCACCATTGAAGGACGGACCCGTGGTATGACGTCGCTTCAAAGACAGGGTGACATCGGAGCCGTCCGGGTCGGGGGGTTCAGACGGAAGACACTAGACCAGGTAGTCGGAGGCCCTCGGAGCCGACAGGGACGTAGAGGTTCTACCACGCCTGAGGCCGGTGACGGGAAGGCCAGGCGCCACTACGTGTGCCGAGCCGTTGAGGCTGGTCGCGAGCGTCGTGATCGCGAGAGGTTGAGATCGCACCCGGCCCGCGGGAGGGGTCTGGGCCGCCGTATCTCGCAGGTCTCAGGGTCGGTTCCCGTCCTGACCGTCGTTGCGGGGGCGAAGAGAGCCGCGCCTACAGTCGAAGTTCCCGCACCGCCCCGGGACGCGGGACTGAGGGGCGCCCGCTGCGAGTCCGAGGGCGCTTGGTGAAGGCTCCCTCGGCCAGTAGGGAACTCCGTCAATAAACGCTCGGCCTCGCTCTTCCCTCGCCCCGGTTCCCGAGGGGCGTCGGCGGGTGGGCCGGGAGACCCTCGGCTCAGGACGGACCTGGTCCTTTTGACCTCGTCCTCGCGGGGCTCTCGAGCTCCTGCCGCCCCTTTCAACGCCCGGCCCCGGCGCCTCGGCGCTCGAGTGCCGGCGGTGGCCACAGGCGCGGAGTACTTATACGTCCTCGGCGGAGGGAGGCAGGCACTGCAGTGCCCGGCAGGGTCCCACTCGCGGCCTCGGCGAGGTCCAGGCACGGTCACTCGCGCCGACGACGGCCGTTCGCTCGCCGCGCCGCCGCCTGCGGCCTCTGGCTCGCGCCGCCGAAGGCTTCGCGTGGGTCGCCGTCCCGCTCCGCCGACCGCCGGGCCGCGCGTGGCCCTCCCCTCTCGGCCGCCCCCGTTATCCGCCGCCGCCGTCGAGACTCCGCCGCCGCCGCCGCTCCTACGACTGACCCTCCGACACGACCCACGGCGAGGACGACCGCGACCCGCACCCCTCGCCGTCGCCGCCGCCCCTGTCGCCCGCCGCGGCGGAGGAGCGCCGATTTCCACCCACGACCCCTTGAAAGAAGCAGAAGCTCCTCCCTTCGTCCCGCCCGAACTCTCACATTCGTCGCCCGTGGGCCCGAGTGCGACCTAAACGTGTGGGAAGGAACGACGTCGAAGGGTCGCGGGCACGCGGGTCCAACGGGGCTTCACTCGTGGGACGCGGCACCTGATCTATCTAAAGTGAACGCCTGCGGCTGGGTTGGGGACCCACCCCGGATCCCTGGGACCCCTTCCGCTCCAGACCCCTCAGCCCTATTCAAAGCCCCGACAGACGGGGCCCCACCCCCGCATCACCGACTCAGCGCCCGACCACGCCGCGCCTCTCCGTCAACAGACGAGGTCGGGTCTCCCTCATTAGTCGCCGTCACGGAGATTCCTCTCTCGTCCCGAGCAGAGGGTCGAGCCCCTACCCCACCTTTGAACACCGGAGGTCTCTTCCGAGGGGAACCGACCGGAGTCCGACGGGGTCCCGCCGAGACCGAGGGGACCCTTGCGCGCGGGAGCCCCACCCGGCGGCTCAGGTCCTCTTCACGCCCTACACTACAAGGGGTGTCGGAGACGCTGACACGAAGCCGTGGGCTCGCGTCTTGGACCACTGGAGGGAGGGGCGATGAGACCAAGCGAACCTCAAAACTGGAGAGCCGGGAAGCGCGGAGCCTCCTTCGTTGTAGGCCCGCTTGCGGACCGCGCCAGCTCTCCGACCGCTTGGCGCCTTAAACGACGGAACCTCACACCCCTCCTCGCGACCCCACCCCCGCTGGTCTCCCACTTGACTTTTGCCTTCCAGTGTACGAACGACCTGCTACCACCCTCTCCGTTCCCTCCTCGTCTCGCTCTCCAACCGCCGCCACCCGCGGCCTCTCCGTCAAGACCCGACCCCGCGGGTCCAAACACGATTGAACAACTAAGAGACGCGAAATTGACCCTCTCGCACGCGAACCAAATTACCAACACCATTTTAAACGGGCAATTGGTCGAGGCCCTCCTGGCACCAGTAACTGGTAACAGTCTCCTTCCTCCTCAAACGAGATCTTCTATTTCTCTGCGGGATGATCTCCGTTAGACTAAACGTTCGACCGAAATGTGACATCGAAGGTAAACTGAGTCCTCCCTTACAAAAGACACAAATTAATGGGAACCTCCCCACCCCTCTCATGCTCCGTCTGTCAAGCGGAGGACTCTTGGAGCCTTTACGGAGAGGGCGTTGAACTCTCACTATGTTAACTCCTATCATCTCAAAGACAAGTAGGACATTGGAAAATCAAAACACCACTGTACCAAAAACCACTGTACTAAAATATTCGGCCGTAGGACAAAGAAAAGCAGGGTAGGGGGGTGGGGCTAGGCACTCTTCATCAAAGCAAACCGCCTTCTGTCGCCTTTGGACTACTACTTTTAAAGAGTTTGTACACCGTTTCCATTTCCTTACACATTTCTTCAGCGGGTAGTGGGGCTCTCTGACAACAGAAACACTTTTGCCTTAATTACTTCAAGGTTTCGAAAACGAGAGGAAGGGGTTATATTTTTGAAACAATTTGTCCGCTCACTACAGATAAATTAAAAAAGCAGTGAAACATCGTCTCGTTTAACACAGACATACTCGTCTACAGATGTTTGTCCTCCAGAGTGTCGTTCACTTCTTTCTTCCCTTTTGAACAAACGCTTCTGGACCATACGATTACGTAACGCCCCAAGGGTCCAATCTTACCTTTTGCCATGTCTATTTTCTCTTGCTAACTTTTCTTTTTTTTTAGGTCCGAGAGTTACTAAGTGCGAGTATACTTATTAATACACGTAAAATTGGTTGTGAAAAGTAGAAGGAGTGAATCTTGTATAAGTAAAGCACGACTTTTGTTCGGTAAACAGAAAGACCTGACTTTTCAACTAACCAGACGACTCACACTCAACGAAAGACTTAGGGGGCAGAAGGAAGAAAGAGAAAGGATGGTGACCCCCCGACGTTTCCCGCAACAATCGACGTAAAAAAAAAAAAAAAATTTCTGTTTACACATTATGAACTAGTTTTGTCTCTGGAAATGATACTGTGAAGTCAACCCTTCATGTCTCGACTGAAAGGAATAGTGTTACATGTACGTAAAATGCAAAGGTTTAAAGTTTAATAGAGACTTCTTACACACTCTGTGACTTCCAATACGAAACATATACTACGTAGGACGGTGACTGAAACGTCAAAGATTGCAAGTACAACAATAATAAGGGTATAATGATTTCTCCTCTTTTCAGTCCCTCCGTACGCTTCTTCTGACTTACTTTTTATGGGAAGAAAAGGGTATGTCAAGGCTTAAGTACACATCTCCTTCTAACCCTCACCCCACAGTCCGAAGGACCGTCTGAACTTATGTAGGAGGTCTGTTGACAGACCTTCGTGTAGAAGGACCGCACCCGAGGATATACTACAACACAAACTCCACGTGTCGACCAAGACGGAAACACAAAGAACGAAGAACGGACATCGTTTAACTCGTCGATTCGGGACTCTTGGCAAAAACGTCCTAGAGACGTTAAAGTCACGTTTGCATAAGGGTTGAAGTCTTTATTATGTCACCGGTCCCTCGATAATATTGGGGAAGGAAAATGAGAAGACATAGAACCGATAAGTTTTATCCGTTTGTGAAGGTCCTACGGAACTTTCTTGGTCTAGGATACGTTTCGACTCTCCCGTAACACCTGGGCACTCGGAGACCCCGTCTCTTCCTGTACAGAATAGGCCCCTTTTTTCTGTTATGTTATTTGTAGAATTCTAAACACAGTTTTAAACCACTATATAGTCACCAGAGTCCAGAGTACTCGGACCATGTGTTTGGGAAAAGTCAAGACTTCTAGGTCCGTAACTGACAAGTCCTGTTATGGACTCATACACGAAACGAATCAACGAGTCAACACAGCCTGAGACACTAGGGTACCTGACGTCGGGTGGTCCGAGGAGACAGGTACCCCTAAGAGTTTTTTTTGTTTTTTGTCTTCCGATAAAAAGTAAGAGGTTCTTATGACCTCACACAACGGTACGGGAGGAGGTCCCCTAGAAGGATTGGGTCCCCAGAGGACGTAAAGTCCACCTAAGAAATGGCAGACTCGGTGATCCCTTAGGATTCTTAAGACCTCTCCCATCGGATAGGGAACAGGTCCACTAGAAGGGTTGAGTCCTTAACTTGGTCCCAGAGGACGTAATGTCCTTCTAAGAAATATTCGACTCGATGGTCCCTTTGGGTATGAACTCATGTCTGGTAGTCATTATTGACTACAACACAGACGGATACAAAGGTCTCGGACCGAGTCACGAAACCTCCCAAGAACCTTTTATATTCTTCTGGTGGGGGTAAGGGTAGAGTGATGACGGAACGAAACTCTCGAAACTAGACCAACTTCTCTGTTCTAAAAACACACTTTTGAAATTCTCTTATTCTCATCCGACGTAAACATGGCTCACATCATGGTATGCTACCCCTACGTCTGTTCCCTCTACCCCCACCCTTCCCCGAACGTTCATGTCGTAAACCATTATTCCTCCCCTCTCCTGTCTCGCCTCAACATCGTCCTCAACATATTAACGTCATTAACTTCAAACACCTTTGAGAGGAATCACATTGTCCGTGAGACGATTAGAGAAATGAACCTGACAGAGTATAAATGTTCGGTACGTCCCGACTACAACCATCGGTCGAAGTGTCTCTTCTTTGATTCAGACTTACTCCTGTTTACTGAACGGTCCTGATGGTCACTTCCAACACTGTGCCCACTCTTACTCTTCCGAGTAGTGTGAGTCGCGAGGGACTGATAAGTAGTACACAAGAGGGGAAACCCAAATTTCCGTCTAGACCGCCGGTACTCCTTCGACTGATATAGAGTCTAGGGATCCCCGGGATACCAGGACGAGTGTCGCCCTCTCAGGTTCCGACAACAGAGCTCCCCGGACAGTTCTCCACTTCCCTCACCCGGAACAAGAATAGGTATCTTTGGACGAAGTTCGTCGTCGGAGTGGGAGGGAGAGTGTCTAAGTTTTTGGTAGGGACAGATAAGGTTTCACGTGCACGTCTTGGAGGATGTCCCCGCTTTCACCACACCCTAAAAATACCACTTAACAGGACATAGTAGAGACCCTTTCATCGTACACTGAAGATCGCTACACTGTCATCAAATGGGTTGTTGACTTCGTGTCACTGTTTTACAGGGGTCGTCACGTAGTCTCCCGTGTACGACTGAACGTGAATAGGGTCTCATGGACACCAAGAACCCGGTCCTACCCGAGTAAGGACGGGACCCGGGAAACCTGATACAGAAACCCGACATTCCAGTGAAAGGAGTAGGACTAAGGAAGACACTGAGTTCTGTACCGGTCCCGACCTGTACCAGAGGGGACCCTCGGAGGGGACTAACCAGGGGGTCTGACGTCGAGAGGGAGACCTCATGGACACGAGGAGCAGACCAGGTAGTGGTGGGACATTCGGGGGCTCGACCTTAGAGTAGGACTAAGAGGGACGTAGAGGTTGCAATAGGAAGACGGACCGGAGACCTTATAGTCGACTTGTTAGTCGTCACTAACCAAATCACTTCGGTGGACAAACGTCAACGTCACCGTAACAAAGTGTCTATAAAACCTATAAAAGCAAAAATAAGACAGGAGATCCTTCCTTTTAAACCCGAGTCATTGGTCTCTTTGGACCCAAGATTAGAACCGGGATGGCGAAGGGTCAATCTATTAGAACCCGTTTAGTCAAATAGGGAAACTTGGAGTCAAAGAAATAGATATTTTACCCCTATGTTTCTAGACGGAACGGTTCATCAACCGTCATATCACAAATCTTCAGTGAATCACGTCAAGTACCGTACATTTGTCTTAATTTATATACCGCTGATATTAAAGACTAGTAAATTTGTGACCCAAGATCGTAGACTCTAAGAGGGAAAGACTGACTGGAGAACTATCAAGTCATCGAAACAAGTATGGAAGGGAGGTAAGTTTGAGACAAAAGAGAGAGAGGCATATGTACACGTGTCTCTGTAAACTGAACTTAACACTTTTATGATGAGATACTTACGGAAACTCGGACTCTGGGTATAGAGTAGAGTAATTAGAGATTTCGGGACCGTGAGTTACATCCCACTCGAGACTCCTTCCTGAACCGTTACATACAATAGATTTATTTATTTATAGAGAGTTACGACCACGACTTCCATACCCTAAGACCAGAGACCACACTAAAGCCAACAATTCTCTTCAGGGAACTGGTCATTTATAAAAGGAGGGTCGGAACGACAGGGTCCTTTGTCTCTTCGTAAGAAAACAAACAAATTCTGTAACTGTTAAAGACACTACTACGTACAAATACACCTTTCCCCATCGACTTCGACACTATTGGTTTACTGTCAAACTCTGTCTAATAATAAAATACTAAATAATAAATCGGGTGGTGATTAACCTCGGACACCTTTAACCTTACCACCCAAACACCTACCTAGTACTCTTCTGACTAGACCCCCTTCGTACGACTTGACTTCTGTGTCCGTGACTTATCTTGTCTTCAAACGATAGAATCAGTCGATCTCGAGGACAAATTTTTTTTTTTATGTTATCATGTTATTTAACCCACCGAATATTTATTGTCTTTAACTAAAGATACCAAGACTTCCTTCCGTCAGATTCTGGTCCCACGACCATACTAACCCAAGACCACTCTCAAGAGAAGACCCAACGTTTGACGGTTGAAGAGTAACACAGACTACACACCTTACGTCTCTTTCCTTCGTTCAAAAGAGTACTGAGAATATCCCCGTGATTAGGGTAAGTACTCGCGGGGTGGGAGTTCTGGAGAAGATTAGGATCATACGTTCCTAAACCCAAAATTCCTCTCCCAGAGGGTTTCTGGGAGAGAGCATTATGGTAGTGTAACTCCCCATCCCAAAGTTGTCCACTTAAAACCCTCTTGTGACTGTAAGTAGGTATGATAAGGTAGTCCCTCGTTATCCGTCTTCTCCCATCAGTAGTCTCCTCTTACGGACCCTCTCACTCTGGTTGAGTTTGTACGTCACCCGGGGTAAAAATCGGTATAGTCGGTTGTCGATCGGTAAAGACAGAGGACAATAAGACACCCCCCTTGTTTTTCTATTTCGGTCAAAGTCTACAGTCTCTCGAGTGTGAGACAGATCCCGTTTGTAGTGTGTACTGTGTTTGAAAACTTCTTGAGATATCGAAGACCCCTCTCCAGTCTGACACGTACTCTCTGGAACTTTTTCAGAAAGTCCTTTCTGTCTTTAACCGTTCCTATCCTCTTTGATCCTTTCTAAATACCTCATGCACTTTCGCCAGAATTGCCCACTCATCCGTAAATATTCTTCTACCCCAACCCCCCATCCTGTACATCAACGTTTCACTCTTACGGGTACAGACACGTACCCGTCCTCGCTCCTCCCTCGGGTCGGTGCCTTTTTATATAAAGACGTGTCTCTAATGTCTCGATTATTTCCTTACTCACAAATAACTTACGTATGGGACACGGTCCGTGATAAAATTCGTGAAACGTACACTGTCAACCAAACTAGAATTGGGGTTGACCTAACTACGTGACTAATACATCAAGCTTAATGATAGGATATATATGTCTCCTCTTTTGACTCTGAGTCTCTTCCCATCATTGAACGGGTTCCGGGGTGTCGAGTCACCAGTACCCTGACTCTACATTTAGGTCTTGTCACACCGTCTGCACCTGAAGGGTACAGTGTACTCGCATGGATCATCGTAGTACACAGAAGTCAGACTCCTTTCGAGACTCACCCCGGTCTCTCCGAGACGACGGGACCTTCCGTAGAGGAGTGTCAGGCTCTCGTAAACCCAAAGTGATGTTTTAACGACTTTCTTAACAAAAAGACCTTCGGAGTGACAGACTAACTGAAGGGGTAGTTCTCACTTGAATCGGAGAACAGTGGGCCCGTCGACCTCCGGAAGGAGGTAGGAGGGGTGGGTGGGGGTAGTACGAACCGGAGTTCGTCTCTTCCGTCGACAGACGTGACACACCAGGTAACTGGCCCAGGGAACACGGTCCTTCCGGAGGGTCCTCAGCAAGTAAACCCAATTAGTACCGGGAGGAGACTGAGGGGAAAAAAAAAATTTATCGGTCCCAGTTTCTTTCGATGGTATCTGTAAAAGTTCACATAATCTATACCGACTTCGGACCTGAGCCATCTTACTCCTCCACTCACACCGTTCCCACCCTCTCTACCACATGTACCTCATCGTCCATGGGGCTGACGAGGATTCCGGCGGGAAGGAAGACGACAGTACCGACCTAAAATGTGTACAGTCAACAGAAAAAGTCTTCATGGGTAAAATGTATGACCGTTTACTTGTAGTATCTTACGCAAACAAGTAGGGTCGGGAGGTCCAGTAGTGTCTCGTGACTCGACTCGAGGGACATGACACATATCTCGCCGGAGGGTGATCGACAAAATGTATACCATAACTTTTGTGAGACAAGATGTCTACTTAGTCCTCTTAAATTGGTGTGGTTCTACACACTCCCTTAGTCCACGCCGTCTACGACAACCTTAAGAGTGACTCTTTCGGACACTTGCGATGAGAGTAACGAAGATTTTTACGAATTAACCGACTTTAAATTGAATTCAAAACGACAAAACAAAAAAAAAAATTTCGGGGTTTGTGTAGTAAAAACCACTGAAGACGGTGAAACGTAAAGGTACGACAGACAACATAATATCTCAATTTGGTTAGACGTCAGAAGGTTCATTCACGCTGTTCCTTTAGTAACACCTCTTCCAACCTTTCCGTAAAAGAGGGTCAGAGGACTGAACCTAAGTGACTAGTCACACTCCTAGTCCTGCGTAGTGCGTCGGGAGACTATCGACGACGAAGGACACGGTTTTCCTGTGATACCGTAGAGGAAGGAGATGAGTTCTTTCAAGACTCATAGGTGAACGATTCCCGAGACTTACGGGAAACCTTCCTATTTCACAGATTCGTTTATTCCACTAGTCTTTAACGGACACTCTGAAGTCCCGAGTTTGAGGGGAGTTTGTTTCGGGATGTAGAAAGGTGGAAATATGACAGAATAGTTAAGTTAATTACTATAAAAGTCTTCAGACTTAAATCGCAATTCCGAGAAGGAACAAGAAAGTACAAACCCGACGTATACCACGTGTCGCCCACCAGTGGCACCAATACGTCGTCAACGTCCGGGTATTTAAAAATCCCATCTTGGTCAGTTTTGACAATTACACTACAGTTCAACTACACAGTAAAAGGTTAAACGTACCTATTGACGTAACGTCGTTTAATTAATTTTGTCTATTTACAATTAGATTACGTACAGAGGAACATTAATTACTTTATATTGGTAATATCCCCATATACTAAATAATAAAATTAAATATTTTACGACTTAAGAGGATATTTCAATCTATGTCATTCTCTTCTTCGACTGGGTATATCTCGCAATCCTTTTTATTAGTGTAAAGATATTTAATTAGTGAGAGATTTTCCTATATCAAGTAATTGTGGTACTTGACTTTCACAATCTACATTTAATCTAATTGGAAAAATCACTGTGAAGGTAAATATAACGTATAAGAGAAGTTTGGGGCTCGTGAAATGTATATAATTAAGTTAATTGGGAGGGGTCTGGGAAAAATTCATTCATACATATAGTTTAAACCTTGCCTCCTCTTTACTTTGGGAAGTTTTTATAACCTCAAGACCGGAATTTCACGTAACAAACACTAAAGGAGACGTAGTCATGCGAACCGCGATCTGAAGACATCGAACTCTTGTACCGATCCATAAGTCCAAGAGAACCCGACAGTCCTTTGTGAATCGTACAGTCAGGAGTGGACTTCGGTCTCTACGAAGACGGACTACGAGTCCGATCCACGAGACTCCTTCGAAGACGGATAAAGTGTCTTCCGTCGGGTCGAAACCCACAACTGTTCCGTCGGAGTTCACCCACACCCATTACCCTTCAATCACGGGGTGACCCCGCAACTCCTAGTAGAACGGGACCCGGGGACGTCGAGGAGGAAAAGTAAGACGGAAACTGGCAGACTAACGACTCCTGTCCGACCACTTGTTTTGGAACCCTCCACTACTCTTCTTCTTTCCTCCCAGTAACCTACCCTTACCTGGGTCTGAGAAGTAGACCCTAGAGATGAGTCTGGACAGTCCAACCCCCGGTTCTAGCGACAGGAAAATGGACGACCCCACGTCTCACTCTCACACTCTCTTCTCCTCAGGGATCGGTAGGTCTATTTTCGGACGAAAAGTTCCTTTCAAACGACTCACTCCTGACCCCAGAGACATCGTCGAACAGTGGACGAGACAGGGAGAGAGTACCCTGGTACCTCTGACGTGTTTCCTCTCTCCCTCGTCTCGAACATCATATTTGTGAACGTTTCTTAGTCCCCTCCCTGAAGGGACCACCAGATCACCACTTCTGAAGTGGAAGGTTACGTCTCCCAAGTCAAACTAGGGACCGACCTCCTCGATTCTAGGATGTGTGGAACGGCGGTTTTTTGGCTTTGTAGTTTGTCTTCGTTACAACATTGTTTAAGTTATTTCTGAAATTTTTACCAGGTACAGTTTTTTTTTTTTTTTTTTCTTTCCCTTTTTCCTTAGCCCCTCCTTAGAGACATACGTAAAGGAATTGAACTAACTGACACACAAACCTACACAAACCACCAAACACGAAGACTTACAAACAAAAAGGTTGGGAAAGGCGAAGACTCAAGAGGTTGGACGTTCACGAGAGGATCCCTGTCTAAAAGTAAGACAAGGTGTTAGGAAACTTTCTGTCACATAAAGTTAATTGGTGTCGGAGGGGACCTCGATCGCCAAGGTCTGGATGGTTCAAGTCAAGTCAAGTCAGCGAGTCAGCACAGGCTGAGAAACACTGGGCACTTAGCGTAGTACGGTCCGGAGGGACAGGTAGTGGTTGAGGACCTCAAGTGAGTCTGAGTGCAGGTAGCTCAGTCACTACGGTAGATCGGTAGAGTAAGAGACAGCAGGGGAAGAGGAGGACGGAGGTTAGGGAGGGTCGTAGTCTCAGAAAAGGTTACTCAGTTGAGAAGCGTACTCCACCGGTTTCATAACCTCAAAGTCGAAATCGTAGTCAGGGAGGTTTCTTTAGGGTCCCGACTAAAGGAAGTCTTACCTGACCAACCTAGAGGAACGTCAAGTTCCCTGAGAGTTCTCAGCAGAGGTTGTGGTGTCAAGTTTTCGTAGTTAAGAAACCACGAGTCGGAAGAAGTGTCAGGTTGAGAGTGTAGGTATGTACTGGTGACCTTTTTGGTATCGGAACTGATCTGTCTGGAAACAACCGTTTCATTACAGAAACGAAAAGTTATACGATAGATCCAACGAGTATTGAAAAGAAGGTTCCTCGTTCACAGAAAATTAAAGTACCGACGTTAGTGGTAGGTGTCACTAAAACCTGGGGTCTTTTTATTTCAGACTGTGACAAAGGGGACAAAGGGGTAGATAAAGGGTACTTCACTACCCTGGTCTACGGTACTAGAAACAAAAGACTTACAACTCGAAATTCGGTTGAAAAAGTGAGAGGAGAAAGTGAAAGTAATTCTCCGAAAAATTAAGCAGAAGTGAAAGACGGCATTCCCACCACAATAGACGTATAAACTCCAATAACTATAAAGAGGACCGTCAGAACTAAGGTCGAACACGAAGGAGGTCGGGTCGCAAAGAGTACTACATGAGACGTATACTCAATTTATTCGTGCCACTGTTATATGTCGGAACTGCATGAGGGGAAGGATAAACCTTGGTCAGACAACAAGGTACAGGTCAAGATTGATAACAAAGGACTGGACTTATGTCCAAAGAGTTCTCCGTCCAGTCCACCAGACCATAAGGGTAGAGAAAGTCTTAAAGGGTGTCAAATAACACTAGGTGTGTCAGTTTCCGAAACCGTATTAGTTATTTAGTCTTTATCTACAAAAAGACCTTGAGAGAACGAAAAAGGTACTAGGTCGCCTACAACCGTTAAACTAGAGACCAAGGAGACGGAAAAGATTTTGGTCGAACATGTAGACTTTCAAGTGCCAAGTGTATAACGACTTCGGACCGAACCTCTTAAAACTCGTAATGAAATCATCGTACACTCTACTTACGTCAACACGCCATCAAACCTATAATTAAGCTTCCTTGCATAGTGATTACCAATCTACAGTGTATCTTACACTCTCTCGTTACAACCGCACACGCTGACAAGACCTTAATTGTATGAGACCAGGAGTGCGTCCTGTCTTGGGTGGGTCAGGAACTTAGAGTCAAGTATCACGAGACGGTCGTGAAGAACCGTGTGAATAGACGACATTTTATGAACTTTAAGAGAGGAGGCATGGGAAATACCCTCCTAAATTCTTAGTCCTGAGAGTCGGTTCTCGATTTTCTGTTCGGTAGTGAGTCCTTTAAGTGTCTGTACAATCCGTTACTCTCTTCTATGACTCAAACGTCAAATAACACAATTCAAAGGCAGAAAGTAAGGAAGGATGAAGGGAAAGAAGGAAGGAAGGAGAAGTAAAGAAGGAAAGAACACATAAAAACAAACAAACACCCTCGTATACAACAGTAAACCTTGTCCCTTCCTCCGATTAGTCTCCAAATATCTCAATTTTTCTTAAAATGTAAGTTCTGGATCTAAAGTGAAAGAAAAATAACCGGTAAAAAAAAAGGGGGGTGTTCGTTTGGTTACTAAAACCGAAATAACGTGGTAGTAGTCTTAATAGTTCTACCAACAAAGAACACATAATTAAAATTTTACTGTAAATTCAGAAAATTCATCAGACAAGGAGAAAACTGATCTCTAGTACTTATTTTATAAAAGAAGAACTTCTCGGGGGACGGAGGGGAGATGGGTAGACGGTCACGAATTTAAGGTCGGGAGAAAACACCTCCTTAAGTTCGGTCTGTGATCGGTTCTTAGAAACGAACTTCCACAAAAGGACCTCAAAACGAAAGTCTACGTAGGGTGGAGAACAGAGTCTCGGGTACTCGCTCTTCCCCTCCCGACTACCTTAACAACCCAGTGGAAGTCGTGGGAAGAGTAGATGGTAAAAGGGAGGACTCTATACAGAAGGACGAGGGGCCAAAGGTGGCCCTAGAGAGAGAAGTTCTGGAACTTCCTGGTTCCTGACGAAAACCTCCATTCTAAACCGACGAGGGACCCTCGGTGAGGAATTTTATGGTGGTTATAATTACTCTTAGTAGAAGGAGGATTAGAATGTCAGGCAAAAGAGTCAGGTCACCCTTTACAATTATCTTCATAGAAATTTTCTGAACCGATGAAGACATCTAATCTTGGTAGATTAGAATGATTTCTATCTCCCGAGTGATACGTCAGTGTCGAAGTTTTGTTCGGTGGACAAGTATGAGGGTTGGTTTACCCGGGACTATCTCCCTTAAACCTCCACGGTGACGGGCAGAGTTCAGAGGATCTGGACTACGGAATTACGAGATAAATGTAGTAGAATAGTCTCTCCTTTGTGAGACTGAAAGGACATTCGATTCCATTACCCTGTACTACGTACTAGAGTGAACCACTACATACGTAAATCTTTCTCCCTTGTGTCGAGGTGGGCATCCCTATTCGTAAACGTGCGACCACCGTAAACCCCGTCGTACCGACCGACGGACCTCCGACACCCCCTGTACACTCTGTCTACCCAGAGACGGTACCGTGAGTTTGACATAATCTCGTTAAATCGAGGACACGAGTTTAACACCTTCGGGAGGTCCCTACTCAGATAAACTGGGTGGAATACAGTAGGTTTTCGACCGTCACCGTCGATGTCTAGGAATTTTTAGACCCGAGGACGGGTACGACTGACGGTCGAGATGACCCAGAACTATCGAAAAGTGAGAATCCAGGACCGTACCTCTGTGGTACCACGAATCACACACACCAAAGGTACCGACACCCACTTTTGTACGTGAACTTGTAGGAAAGAGGGGTCTTGATTCCGTTGAAACTAAAGACCCTTTAAGTTCGGGACGGTTAGAGGTCGGTTGGGTGGACTTGTGAATTCATCCATGGGGTTCTCCGTGCCCTCCTTCAGTTGTAGGTAACTTTACGTTCTCGGAGTCCACACGTCTATCCCCACGAGTCTGAGTTGGTGTCTTCGTGACGGACTTATACGAGTAGGTCGGGTCGTAGAGGGGAGGTAATCGGCGTTCCTGAGTTGGATCAAGAGATCGAACTAACGTAGACGACTCTCCGTCCTCTCCCATAGAGGACTCGTCACCGGTCGTGTGGAGTGAGTCGTCAGACATCGTGGGACTAGGAAGAGACAGACAACAAGAGGTACACAAGAAATCACGGGACCTGACAAAAAAAGGAGGCCAGGAACGAAGCACACTGTCCGTGGTAGATATGGGGACTGAGAAAGATGACGTCGGTCGAGTCCTACCTCCCACTCCGACCTCCCACTACCCCTCCGTCCCGCAGTGACGAGTCTCATGAACCATTAAACCTAAGAGGACCGGACTGATGAAGAGATACGGAGGTGGAGCACCTGACTAAAGGAGAAATTAGGTTAAGATACGTCGGGAACAGTGTGGGTCAGGTAGTGGGGGTCCAGTCTTAAGGAGACAGAGTGTAGTAGTTAAAGTCCTATTACAGATGAGGAACACACGTGAGTCTACAAGTCAGTAGAGACTGAGACACGCCCCAGGTGAGAGTACCTGTACCGAGGAGACAGGTACTCTAAGAGGTCCGTTCTTATGACCTCACCCATCGGTAAAAAAAGGAGGTCCCCTAGAAAGGATGGGTCCCTGATTCAAACATAGAGAACACAGAAGACGTAACCGTCTGTCTAAGAAATGGTAATCACGGTCTACCCTTCGGGATGAAAGGAACCGAATAGGGTCTTCCGGAAAGAAATCACCCACGGGTGGACAAGGAGCCGATCTTCCACACGAATACACGTGTCCCGGGTCGAGGATCGTGTCACGGATTCGTTCGCCCACTCACTTAGAAGAGAAGAGGATTACGAAGTCGGACTGGGTTCCTTCCTTGAGTCAAGGGACGGAGGACCCGGAAGAACACGGAGACAGTCACGCGTGTGGGATGAGATAGACGAAGACGGAGCGGACCGTCGGACCACGGAGGAGATCCTACGTAGAGACCCGAGAGGGCCTTCCATAAGAATGGTGAGGGGTGGGGACGGAGGTAACGTATCGAGGGTATACATGAAAGTGACACCGTGAATCGTCGAACGGGTGGACGAACGAGGATTCGATGGACTAGGAACTTCAGTCTCAGACACCGTAGGAGTAGGACACAGACGTCTCCAAATCTCAGATCGTGTCCAGTCAAAAGTAAGGTTAGGGTTTCTTTCTATTATGGTTTCTTACAAGTTTGATGGCGTGTTAACGTGAGTAGAGTGCACGATCATTTCATTACGAGTTTTAAGAAGTTCGGTCCGAAGTCGTCATACACTTGACACTTGAAGTTCTACAAATTCGACCAAAATCTTTACCGTCTCCTTGGTCTCTAGTTTAACGGTTGTAGGCGACCTAGTACCTTTTTCGTTCTCTCAAGGTCTTTTTGTAGATAAAGACGAAATAACTGATACGGTTTCGGAAACTGACACACCTAGTGTTCTTTGACACCTTTTAAGACTTTCTCTACCCTTATGGTCTGGTAGACTGGACGGAGAACTCTTTGGATATACGTCCAGTCCTTCGTTGTCAATCTTGACCTGTACCTTGTTGTCTGACCAAGGTTTATCCCTTTCCTCATGCAGTTCCGACATATAACAGTGGCACGAACAAATTGAATATACGTCTCATGTAGTACTCTTTACGACCCGACCTCCTTCGTGTTCGACCTTGGTTCTAACGGTCCTCTTTATAGTTATTGGAGTCTATACGTCTACTGTGGTGGGAATACCGTCTTTCACTTCTGCTTAATTTTTCGGAGAACTACTTTCACTTTCTCCTCTCACTTTTTCAACCGAATTTCGAGTTGTAAGTCTTTTGTTTCTAGTACCGTAGGCCAGGGTAGTGAGGTACCCTTTAACTACCCCTTTGTCACCTTTGTCACAGTCTGAAATGAAAAGACCCGAGGTTCTAGTGACACCTACCACTAACGTCGGTACTTTAATTTTCTGTGAACGAGGAACCTTCTTTTCAATACTCGTTGGATCTATCGTATAACTTTTCGTTTCTGTAATGAAACGGTTGTTTCCAGACAGATCAGTTCCGATACCAAAAAGGTCACCAGTACATACCTACACTTTCAACCTGATACTTCTTTCGACTCACGACTTCTTAACTACGAAAACTTGACACCACAACCTCTTCTGAGAACTCTCAGGAAACCTGACGTTCCTCTAGGTTGGTCAGGTAAGATTTCCTCTAGTCAGGACCTACAAGAAACCTTCCTGACTACAACTTCGACTTTGAGGTTATGAAACCGGTGGACTACGCTTCTCGACTGAGTGAACTCTTCTGGCACTAACACCCTTACTAACTCCCGTCCTCCTCTTCCCCTACTGTCTCTTACTCTACTAACTACCGTTTGGCTGTGTTACCTGTACCCAAACCCACCTGAGGTCCTCAACCACTACCTGTCCCTCCGGACCTCACGACGCCAAGTACCCGAACGTTTCTCAGTCTGTACTGACTTACTGACTTCACTGACTGTCCATCCACCCACCCACTACCGACCTCAAGGGATCTTGGATCGAGTAACGAAACACCCCTATATCCTGACCCTATCTCAAAGGGAACTGAGTAAAAAGAAGAAGTAGGGACCCGGAGGCCAGGGGTAGAAGGGTCACGTTCGGGTGGACTCATCCCGACTACCTCATACTCCTAAACCAATCCTTCGGTCATATCAGATCCATGACGACAGTGACCGTACTTGACCACGTAAGTCCCTACCCCTCGACCTCGGTCTGACCCAGTCTACTGTACAACCCCTACTCTGTCCAAACCCGAACCCTTCGATCTACCGAGTCCCGGAGCTTGGAGACTCCGACTACTAAGTTCCCCGGTAAAGGTCTCACATATACGAAGACCCTATTAATTTAATTGAAAGGGTAGTCACTTTTCCGAATCAGTACTCCGAGTGAGATTAGACATCGTGACTTACGTCGGATAGACCCTCTCGTAGAAGACAGGAACGTAACTACTCTTAATTCAACATTGGTAGTCGACACACACACGTACGATTGAGTGAAGTCAGTACAGGACTGAGAAACCCAGGGACACCTGTCGTCGGACGGTCCGAAGAGACAGGTACCCTAAGAGGTCCGTTCTTATGACCTCACCCTACGGTATGGGAAGAGGTTCCATAGAAGAGGTGTGTCCCTAACTTGGACTCAGAGGACGCCGAGGACGTCACGTCTGTCTAAGAAATGGTGACTCGGTGGCCCCTACGGGTTGGTAGTCGATGACGTCCAGACTACGAGACGGGTCGCGTGAGAGGACACAAAGAGTCACCTAGGAGGAATGAGGACAGTCATAGGAGAATTCGTGATCTTACGTCTTCAGGATGCACATATTTCGTACGGAGGAAAAGGTTTTGTTCATTAATTTTCACTAAATGTCAACTACTATAGTTTACGTATACATAACTCTCCGTTCCTACTCAAAAATCAACCTTTTCGAAACAATAGTTACTCTCACTCTACCGAGGTACACTATTCCGGGAAGCTCAAGACGGGGGTTGTCCCTTCACCCGTTCGTCCTTCTCTACGACTGAAGACCGACCCGACTCTAAGGGTCCGACGATTGTATCAAGTGGTTTTTACTCGTTCACCCTTAGACAGTTTCAGTTTTGTAAATGAAGACCTAGATTCCTATACGACCAAGTCAAGGCTCGTAATTCCGAAACTATGAGACGTGTCCCCTTGTGGGTTTAGGTCACGAAGACTCCGACCACAACCCTCCCCTTCGAGGACTCCAAGAAGGACCACTACACGTCCCCCTCCCACCCCACCAGTCCTCCGATTATCGGGACGGAGACTGGGACTTTGGGGGAAAGAGAAACACACGAGACAGTGAGTCAGTCCAGACTGAGACGCTGGGGGGCGAAGGGTAGGGGGGGGTGGGTACCTGACATCGGACGATCCGAGGAGACTGGTATTCTCAGGGATCAGTTCTTACCGTAACTTTGTACATATTATAATATATTCTTTGATTAGCGGTCAGGTCCAAGATACGTCCTATGTCCTACGAACCCCGACCACCTGACCCTATTGGGTCTCCCTACCATGCCCCTCCCTCCACCCTCCTCCCCAAGTCCTACCCCTTGTGCACATGTGGACACCACCTAATTACAACTACATACCGTTTTGGTTATGTTATAACATTTCATTAATCGGAGGTTAATTTTATTTATTTAAATTTGTTTGTTTGTTTTCTTATGACCTGATACAACGGTAAAGGAAGAGGTCCCCGAGAAGGACTGGGTTCTTAGGTTGGACACAGAGGACGGAACCGTCCTCCTAAGGAATAGCTGACAAGGTGGACCCCTCGGGGTTCAAAAAGACAGTTAACACGACGAACCCGTCCCTGGACCTGTCCTTTCTCGACGGGGGAAGGGTACTGAGACCGAGTTCCCTTTTGTTGTAATGGGAGCTCGAACCTGGGTCGACTCAAGCTGTTTCCCAGTCCCGTGTATTGTCCCTTTATTCGTCTTTCTTTGTACTTAGATTTGGTGACCAAACGTAACGAAGTCTTGGTTACCGAGGAAAAATGTTACGTATAAAACATCAAGAGGGTAATAATAGGACTTTACTTTAGACGACTATAGTAACGAACGAACATATATATTAAATTGTTTAGTCACATTACGGAATTGACTTTATATTTCTTTGATTTTCCTTTTATTACACAATATTTTATTGTATACTACGAACGTCGGTCGAATGTGATCTCCTCTATCACTTAATCTACGAACGACACTTAAGGTGTCAATGTTTACGTCTATCTAGGTCCACACAATATAGCCGTTCAGTCTATGGCACCAGTCACAACTCCCTTACGCGACAATTCTTTACCACTGCAAGAAGACCACTTCAAGACTTGTTCTGTCATACGACGACGACGATTCAGCGAAGTCAGCACAGGCTGAGACACGCTGGGGTATCTGCCGTCGGGTGGTTCGAGGGGACAGGGACCCTAAGAGGTCCGTTCTCGTGACCTCACCCAACGGTAAAGGAAGAGGTTACGTACTTTCACTTTTCACTTTCACTTCAGTGAATCAGCACAGGTTGAGAGTCGCTGGGGTACATGACGTCGGATGGTCTGAGGAGGCAGGTACCCTAAAAGGTCCGCTCTCATGACCTCACCCAACGGTAACGGAAGAGGCTGTTCTGTCATATGAGACCAGAATTAAGTATCCTACCAATATAAGGACTCTTTGAAGTCTCAAATAATTTCGATGTGTTTCTTAAAAATCGACTAAGTAAGATCACGGGAAATCATATTTCTTCTCTTGTCACCTCGAGATTTACCGTACGACCCCCTACAAGTCCGGTTCTCCACGGACCTTATATGTGCGGGGGGTGGGGGTGGGGCGTTGTGTGTATGTGTATGTGTGTGTCTGAACATTCAAAGACGAAGATTCGACCTAAGGTATATACGAACGTCCACTTTAATGGAAGTTCGCATCTGTTGAAGACTTTGACATCAGAAAGACCCCTGGAAAACCCTGTATCCCCTTTTATAATGTTGACCATCTGTTGACTTTCTCCAACAGGGTAAAGTGTCCTTCTGAAAGACTTCGTATTCCAGAAAGGTCCCCCGTACAACTTTCTGGTGTAGTTGGCACACGACCTCGTAGTAAATTCCCCTATCTGATCACCGTCTCTCCTGGTGGTGTAACGGGTTCTACCTCTGTCCGACCCTCGTCCACTGTACAACCCCACTGTACCCAACGTATGCTCTACCAAGTCTCGGAACCTGGAGACTTCGACTACTAAAACCCCCGGTAAAGGTCTTACATGTAGAAAGACCCTATTAATTACATTTAATTGAAAGGGTAGTCACTCTTTCGAATCAGTACCCGAGGGAGACCGTAGGTATCGTGACTTATGGTCGATAAACCCTCTTGCATAAAACGAAATTCATACCTCTGTACAGAAAAAGAAAACGAAGAGGACGAAGAGAAAGAGTGTTCGTCTTCTCATCCCCTTTACTCCTCCTGTCCCCTCGTTTGGTGTGACCCGGGGAAGAAGTCCTCTGAGCTTACGGAACGGAAAAGTCCCCCTCGTCCTCCAGACACTTTCCTCTAACCTCAAAGTTTTACGTAACCTGATTCAGAATAATTAACCTACTTTTCGATATCTTGACCCGACCTCAGAGAAATTCCGTCAACGTTAGGTCACCCTCCCTCCTCGAACTGTCATGACAACCCCCGTTTTTATTGTCGCAAAGTACAAGTGTAGGTCTACCTAATTTACGATTGTTTGACGGATCTCATAAATAATACCAGTCACGACTATAAAGTCTCTATTTTGCGACAGGAGAACCCACCTTCTAAGAAGGAATCACAAAAGTAACTATTAAATCTCCCTTCTCTCAATAATAAAACAAAAATTAGGGATCCATAGACAAATAAAAAAGAGGGAAGGAAGTATATTCGAACTTCCACGAGGATTCTCTCTTCGACTTAACGGTTTCTCCCAAAGTCATTGAAACTCTACTTTCACGTAAAATTATAAAACTAAATTACCCTTTACCATATAGGGGTATTATTCATCAAGTCACTGTAAACCATCAAGACATTATAAACTGAACCTCAACTCAAATATTTTTAAAGTCGGGTTGTCATTGAAGTCCCGTGATTCCCGACATACAGAAAGACTTTACTCTTCTGGACCAACTGTAAGACTAAGATTTTAGTTGTAGTAGAGAATACGCAGTGGTATAAAAGTTAGTATTACCTGGTACCCGGAACGTAAATTTTCGGAAAAGGGACGTTCGAGGGTCGTAACTGACCCTTCCCGCTCAAGAGTGCGAGTGAGAAGGTTGAATTGAATAATTTTACGAGGGAAGAGGTTCCGAGAAACTAAAAAAAAGAGAGGTGTAACCGAGGAACCTCTAAGAAACTCTTTCACCTCAGAAAAAATTGAAGTACCTCTCAAATGTAGGGCTCAGTGGACTTTACCGACTTGAACCTTTTTCAAGTCCGTCCTTCTCGGACTCCAACATACTTTAACGAGACTGTCGGTCTGTTTTCATAAAGATTGTTTTAAACCCCTCATTTTCTCTACAGATCCCGTACCACAAGACCATAAAGAACCCGTGAAGTCCTATTAAGTCTGGGACAGATGCAAACAAAGAGTAAAGTCGTAATCGAGTTAGAACTTCCTTTCGTTACGAGATTTATCTAATATAGTTCTTAGGCTATATAGTGAACATCCGTCGTTAAGTTCAGTTCCCAACGTGAGTCCATCAAGATCCTACGTTACCAAAACACCTCATAACACCCCAAAACGAAAATTAAAAAAATTAATTTTATTTAAATAAAAACATTGAAACAACAAATCAACGATTCAGTACAGACTGAGGAACACTGGGGTATCTGACATCGGACGGTCCGAGGAGACAGGTACCTTAAAAGGTCCGTTCTTATAACCTCATCCAACGTAAAAGAAGAGGTCCCCTGGAAAGGGTGGGTTCATAGTTTGGGTGTAAGGGATGTAACCGTTCGCTTTCGTCTGACCAAGAAATGGTGACTCTGTAGTCCCTTCGGGGTGGGGGGAGAAAGAAAAAGAAAAAATCACCTCCGTTTAAAATATATAATGTATTTAGTAGATAAAACTCACATATAAAGTTACTAACGAATTCATTTAAATGGTTCACCACGTCGACAGTAGTAGTTAGGTAAAACTTTGCAAGGACACTGGGGTTATTCTAGGGAGTACGGATAAATGAGACACAACAAAAACAACAATAAAGAAACAAAACGGTCCTCCGAGTCCTCGTCTGGAGGAAGATAGTCTCCCATCAGTGTTTTGGTCCAGGTACTACCGGGACATAAGATGGGTATCAGTCGGGTCCTACCCCTTTCCGACCGAGAAAGTGGGACAGGGGCGGTGGGTCGACCCGACCTCCTTATCTTATCGACCGCCCAAGTCACCCCGGACGACGGTCACTGAATCTGAATCCCCGGAGGACGGGTCTCCCCTACGCTTGAGGTCCGACCTGGTGTGTCGTCTAGAGTTGGGACGGGTGAAAGTCACAGGTGACCGTTGTCTGAGATGTTGTACGTCCAGCCCATCTCTGATCAGTCATCGGTGTTCCACATACACCGGTGACTCCCACGGGACGGGTGTAAGGGAGACGAGGACGAGAAAAGTACCTAAGTCCGGGTTGAAAGTCGTGATTACCGGGATACGGACACACGAGAGTGACCGGTCTTCTGGGAGGAGACGGGAACACACCCGATCTAGTCTTCTGAGTTCCTTAATTGTGGGGGTCCTTACCAGGAGACGGTCACTGACTGTTCTCCATCACCTAGATATCGGGATGAGGGACCAGGGAGTCTACCCTCTGGTAGTGTCGGAGAGTGTACCACAGAGTCCCCAGGAATACTCTAGACCCAAGGTGAACAGGTCAAAGGTGAGAGAGAAGGACTCAGTGAAGAGGAGAGGAGAGGATCAGCCAAACTCTAGTAGAGGTCTATTTGACACGTACGGACGAGGCAGTGAAGTCAGCTCAGGGTGAGAAACACTGGGGTACCTGACATCGGGTGGTTCGAGTAGACAGGTACTCTAAGAGGTCAGCCCTTATGAGCTCCCTGAACGGTACGGGAGGAGGTCCCATAGAAGGGTTGGGTCCCTAACTTGGGTTCAGAGAATACAGAGGACTTAACTGTCCACCCAAGAAATGGTGATCGCGGTAGCCTCTTCGAGGTCTATTTGATGGACGTGAGTTTAGGACTCCCTTGGGTTTATCTATCTTCCTCACTTGGTCTCTTCCGTAAAATATCCCTCGTGAACAACGAGAGACACCTGAAGGGACGACAAGAGACATTATTTAGACTGTCCTAGACTTTCGACCTTAAGGAAACGTGTAAATCAGTCTGAGCGAACCATCGACACTCCAGAGGACCCGGTAAACCTCCGGATACACTAGGGACTGACCATAAAGGGGAGTGACTTGAACCCCGTAAGGGTACGACATGAAGTGGACCAGAAGCTAGGTTGGGTCCCACTCCTCCAAAGGTACATCGCTCCGACACACGACCCGAGACGTCGGGTTGTTGGGACCTGGACCAACTCCACCCACCGAGAAGGAACCCCTCGTCTCCGGGTCCTGAGACCTCCAGGGAACTCCCGTTCCAACGGGGTCGAGGAATTCTAGACCCGATTCCATCTAAGAGGGACGGGGGTGGGACCCCCCTTACTCAATTTAATCCGACTACGGGCGTCGTGTGTAGTAGGGACGCAGACCCCGTTGTAGACCACGGAGACTAGCGTCGGTCTAAAGAGTTCTCAGATAAAAGTCGTAAGAGGGTCTCGTGGATACTCACTTAAACGTTTCGTCAATGGAGACAGACGACGTGAAGGAAATGACTACACCTCGTCGACCGTCTCGACTTTTAGAGAGGAGAAGTGGGTGGGACCGAACGGAAACACAGATTTACTGATACCAGTAAGACAGTAAAGTCCCTTCCGTCTCTTTTTAGGTCACCGACGTTTACGACGGGAAAGAGACTCTCTGAATCACGTGACTCCGTGACAACCGACTCGCCCAACTGTCCTTAATCAGGTAGGCGAATCGAAGTCAGTGTACCCAGTCGAGTTTCCATACGCTAAACCACAAAAAAATTAAAAAAAAAATCGGTTTACTGAAATAAAGTCCCACTCACAAGAGTCGTATATTTATATACATTTATCCGGTAAAGTCCATGACTCCTGTTGTGGACTAAATAAAATTTTCAACAGAATTGAGACCCACTAACTGACTAAGTACCACACACTTACCACACATTTAGAACTAAACCACATAACCAGGTTACAATACAATGAATCTTTGTTACCCTAGAACCTTTGAAGAGACTCCCAGTCTAAAGAGTAGAAATGTTACGGATATAATTTAGGATGGAACTCTGTGGCAATCATTTATTACATTCGGTTCTTGTATTTTTGGAACCGTATCTTCTCCGACCACAGACTAATAGACAACGATGGATCGTTTGACACACGACACGAATCAACGAGTAAACACAGGTTGAGAAACGTTGGGACACCTGACATCGGGTGGTCCGAGGAGACAGGTACCCCTAAGAGGTCCGTTCTTATGACTTCACCCAACGGAACGGGAGGAGGTCCCAGAGAAAGGTTGGATCCCTAACTTGGGTTCAGAGGGCGTAACGTCCGTCTAAGAAATGGGAGACTCGGTGGTCCTTTCAGATGGATCGTTTGATGAGGATTGATTAGGTATATTTCGTCTTTGGTAAAAATTTTTGACAAACCCTCATATCAACTAAATGTTACGACACAATGAAAGTTCACATCTCGTTTCACTTACAATATGTATATAGGTAGAGAAAGTCTAAGTAAAGGGTATATCCAACAATTCTTATTCTTATAACTTATTGCAAGGGACACGAGATATCATCCGGGAACAATCAATAGACAAAATACATATCATCACATATATACACTCAAGGTTAAATAAGAGTATCTCGGACACCGAATCCTTAAATGTGCAACCCACCCCCACCCCCCAATTGAACAGTCACGACACATTACGACCACCGAAACTTACTGGTCCAGAATCAACCCTAGTGGACCTCCAAAGAAGTGAGGGCCCGGACCACGGATCAGACCCTACTGAGACCTGACCTGAATCGACCTCGATGACTGGTCTCCTCTTCCGTTACCGTGGGGTGAGGTCATGAGAACGGACCTTTTAGGGTACCTACCTCCTCGGACCATCCGACGTCAGGTACCCCAACACTTCTCAGTCTGTACTGACTCGCTGAAGTAAAAGTGAAAAGGGAAAGTACGTAACCTCTTCCTTTACCGTTGGGTGAGGTCACAAGAACGGACCTCTTAGGGTCCCTACCTCCTCGGACCACCCGACGACAGGTGAACGGCGCCAGGTCGGGTCCACCTAGGTCCCATTAAACTTCCCCTCTGCCTTAGTCGCAGGATCCTTTTTTGAATAAATTAATGTCTATATTTCTCTCTAATCTTTTCTTATCACATCATCCTTTTAATCACCTCTTTTTCTCCGACTTATTGAACCAAATGTACCTTATGGTTATTTTGAGGTTCTTTTCCTTAAACGTGGTGGATGCATCCGGTGTCCGCAGAAAGGGAAGAGGGCTTCCTCTCCTCCGTGACTCCGGAGGGGCCAGTCTAGAATCTTCGGGTCCGTTTTAATCGTCCGAACCACTCATGGGTGCGAGGTCTATCCTTAAGTCGGTCTTTTTGCCTCTTGTTCTTTCTTTACTCTACCCCCTTAGTCAGAAAGGTCTTTAACTAGACAAAAGAAATAAAAGTCCAAACGAATATATGAAAAATAATATGTATCCCTACTTATGTCTCAGTGTGCCCCAGTCGTCTGGACTGGGAACAGTTTTAGTCGACGAAGTATATTTTAATATGTTTCCAGAATCCCCAAAATGTAGTCGAAGACCGGTACTCCGGACGACTGTAAAATACCGGGAAAGACTATTGCCAGTCAGTTGGTCTTTTGAATAAAAAAGGTCCCCACTAAAAAAGAATTTGATCCACGGTGGGAGACTTCCGTGGTCTGTTTCAACGTAAGGATATCCCACTCCCACGTCCCCCAATATTAGTTCTTTTCCTTAAATGAATCGGATTCCAAATTGTACTAACTATAGTTTCCAATTATGAATAAAGAGGGTATACGATCAATATAAGTAATATTCCCGTCCCTTATACCTCTAAATCGTCGTTTATAACCGAGTTGTTTACTTTTTGGGAAGTGGTCATATTAAAGATTAGTTGGGTGATATGATATGATTATTAAAAGATTGAAGAGTTTTCTCAGACATATATCTTTCAAATTTCGTAGAGTACGGAGAGTACCAACCCTCCGACATTTGTTAGTGTACACCGGCCTGCTTGGACGAGTCCGTCCGATCTCTTGGGAGTCTCCTCAAACATTCAACTTTGTGGGAACAGTGCGGATCCTTAAAAATAATTGACCTCGACGTTCAATTGAGGAAGAGGCTCTCTCCACCACCCCCCAGTCGGGGGGTATTTCAGTCTCCATATCCACTCTCGTATTTTGTCATTTCATCCGTGAGACCAAAACCCCCATCTACGAGCCCTTGTCCCACAGAGGACTCCGAGCTAGAGCGGAAACGCATTACAGCTCGGAGGAAGGAGTACTGGAAACGGTGCCCACCTCAAGGAGTGAGACCGAGGGCCGTCAGCGCGTCTCAACCTGTGCTGACTTCGTTGAATCGTCGTCGTCGTTGACTGGTCTCCGACGTGCACCAAGTCGAACGAGGGACGTCCTTCCTGTCCGTGTGAAGAATGGTCACATGTCTCATCTTCGACGTCCCGGAGGACACCTGGCCGACGTAGGGAAAGGATACAGTAGACCTTTATCCGGGACGAGGGGAGTCCCCAACAGAGTCATCTACTACTGAACGAAAAGGTTGAAGTGAGACACAGGAACTGGAACCGAAATCGATCTCAGCAGAGATGAGAGAGTGCGGACCTCTGTCTCCTACCTCCTGTAAGTAAAGGGTCCGTATTCCAGGACTCGGGTGTGATGCTCCGCCTGCCGTACGTGTCACCCCAGAGACCTCCCTTCTACCCCGGGACTTCCTCCACGAGGGGTTTCCGATCTCCCTTCCTCCACTACCCCATCGGTCCGGAACTTGTATCAACGTGGGTAGTTGAGTCCAGTCGAGAAGGAGGTCCCTGAGACACTCCATCTAGACTATTGGGGGGACGAAATATCAACTCCTTCGCCTCAGAGACTTTTGAGAGTTGTTCAAGGGATTTGATACCACAAGCCCTGCATTTGACCTAGACACTGAAGACTCAGATCCGAGAGTCATAGTGAGTCCACCGTCTAGACACTGAGGACTCAGAGCCGAGAGTCACAGTGAATCACCGTCGGAGGGTGAACCCCTGTGAGAGGTACAAGACGAGAGATAAATAACACGCGAGTGGGAAAAGGGACTGAGGTAGGAGATTAGTGACTTCCGTTTTCGTGCAGAAGAGGAGAATGTAGGAGGAGGACACGTGAGCCCTCACGGAGGCTTTTAACGTGACCCCGGTCCGTCTCTCCGTTGGTACTGAAGGTCCTCGGGGGGACCGCTAGGAGACAGAATACTCGGGGTAGTCGACCGGTGGCCTCCTGACTCGCGTCACTTCCGTAACAACAAATACGAGATTAGAAGTTTCCTTTAAAAGAAGAGTAAATAACAACTTCGTAACTAAAACCTTAACTTTGTGTCTTCCAGATGATTTCCCTACAGGGTAAACCTTACGCGAGAGAAAAAAGGGGGGACAAAAGTCCAATTTTCGTTATTGGTCCTTCGTTTATCTTTCCTTTGGGAGGTTTCTTAAACACTTACCGAGACTGTCCAATTTCGACGACCTATTTACACCTTAAATGTACTGTTTTTGGACTCGTGTTACGACTAACAGTTAGTGGTCATTATTCTAAGGGACTTTTCGAATTCTAGAATTAAATTTTTTTTTTAGTGATTTAAATAAAAACGACCATTCACAGGAAAACGGAATCCTTGAAGAGTCCGACCTTATCACGAGAGACATTTGAAGTGAAGTGGTTCCGACCCAGACAAAGTCGGGACTGGGGCTTTGTGGTCGAGGAGAAGGACCAACTCGTCCGACAAACCTCATGTCTTCAGAACCCACTCCCTGAAGGGAACACCAGATCACCCCAGAGGTGTGAGGGTCACGTCCCCCGTGTCCAAGTTAGGGACCAGTCCCTTGATCTAGGGTGTACGACGTTGACTTTCGAGAGAACACGACGTCACTTCTGGACCATATCCGTTTATTTATTTATAAATTTTTTTTTTCAGAACCCACTTACAGAAACTAACCTCTCTGTATTCTTCTAGATTCAAAACTACCCCCTTTGGTTGTTCGACTCTCTATTTTTATCTACTAAGACCCCTCTTTCCGTTGTGTCTGTAACTTTATATGACCACTCAGTCCGACCACCTCCACTACTCCCATTCCACCACTCACGAGAAGTCCGGGACGGACGGAACCCCGACGGGTGGAGAGGTCGGAGTAGCGACCAGTCCCGGACCATGAAACTCCAGTCCCTACCTTGGTCCACAAATGGGGAGGTCCGTGGTGATGAAGGAGGGGACTTCCCGTACCCTACGAGAGTAGAGGAGGGGTGCGTGTCGGAGGTAGGGTCTGAAGGTGCCTCCTCTCTCTAGTTCAGAGGAGTAACCCCTGAAAAGAAACTGTGACGGAAAGAGGGTGTCAGTACAGGATCGAGATCCTCACTCTTCGCAATCAGTGAGTCAGAACAGACCGACAAACACTCGGCTACCTGACATCGGAGGTCCGAGGAGACAACTACCTAAAGAGGTCCCTTCTTATGACCTCACCCATCGGTAAGGGAAAAGGTCCCCTAGAAGGGGTAGGTTCCTAGCTTGGGTCTAGAGGTCGTAACGTCCGTCTAAGAAATGGCAGACTCGTCTTTCTTCGGGTAGGACTGAGATTAGACATGAGCTTATCTTTGAACGATAAACAAACAAAACAAAAAAATTAAACTTTTAGACCTAAAAGGATGGTCTATCACTTCAGGTATTTCCTCGTGACGAGTAGAGCATCATATAGGGACAAGGGATCATGGACCATTGACTGTTTGACAACTGACCCACCCACTCACCTGTTTCCTCACTCACTGAACAACTAAGTTACTCTACGAAACCACACCCCGGAGACTCTCAAGACCTCTCCCGTTTACTACAGTCCCTTTCTGGGTTTCAGTCGTCTCACAGACACGACACAGTCTGTGTTCGACTCTGACCCGATAGACGGTGACGACGATAGACTTCCGGACCTCTCATGTCCCTGGGGGAAAGGTTACCACTTGGAGCGACGAGACCCGATCTCCCCGACCCGATCGTGTCCTTTGTAGGAGTCCGCGAGTCCCAGAGTCCTTGGGATACCCTCGGGTAAACAGTCTGAGAAGTCAATACCTGAAAGGAACAAAAAGACTAAGAAAAGAGGACGACTCAGTGGACGGTTACCCCTTGGGGCACTAACTATAACTAGATGTGATGTCTACGTCGGTCCCGGTATACCTTTATCCCGAATCGGTCTAACGGGTCGACGAACGTGAGGAAGTGTCCCTCGTAGACCCCGGTTGACAGTGAGTCTTCCGACCAGTCTCGGTTACGGGCGAGGACAGACTAGACCTTAGACCTACGTCGTAACGTGGCCCTGTCCTAGCACCGGAGACCTTGGGAACGACGAATCACTACAGAGGACCCTCCGATCCCCCACCCCTGACAGTCACTCCTGACTCTTACAACGACCAGGTGAGAACCCTCCCGAATAACCGGTATACTCCATAAACGAGGAGGAGGTCGCGAACAGATCCTCCACACCTTCGTTCACTACACACGAATGTGACAGGATCGAAAGAGAAAGACGAGAGGGACACCAGAGAAGAAGACCGAGTCAGTAATGAAAAGAGGAAACCGTGTCATACGTAAAGACATGTTTTCTGACTTTAGGTGACATCTTGCTCCACCCCGTTAGTGGGGTGGATCAATTTTATTAGTGGGGTGGATCTATTTTACTATGTACACTTAAGACGGGTTCACCAGTACTACTTGAACTTCTGTACTATATATTATTAATATATATATATTATTTACGTATATATAAATACACATGTATTTATATACTTTTATATATTATTTTTTATATATTTAACATGTGTGTGTGTGTGTGAATCCAGTATTAAACCACTGGAACCACCCCAAACCTTTACCCGTAATCCTTTCCCTCTATGGTGATTCTTGGACATCTTTACGTGTGAACCGTTGAGACACGAGGAGGATTCCCTAGTCGTACACAGGGGCATCTCACTCCTAATCTGTTATTACAGTGTGTTTGGGTTGTGTAGACCCTTTTATCTATGAGGCACCTCGTAACACTGGAGTACGGCACAGACGTGTCCATATGGTACAGAGTAGTGAAGGTTCGACTGCTAACAAGAAAGGTCACAATTGTGGAGACTTTAGCTCTGCCCGGAAGACTACCCACCACTCCTACTTTACACCAGTCACTGACACTGTAAGGAAGTGGACAAACGACAGTCTAGACAGGAATGGAAAGACAACGACCCGAGACATCCCTCCCGTGGTAACAGGGGTCACCGGAACGGTTAACGAAGACGGAGTCCTGTTAGGTACCCTCTGGAGTCACCTTCTGACCTCTTAAACCTTTTCCCTCTTCGGTCTCTTAAGGAGGGAGACGAATAACAGGACCCGTCAGAGGGGCGACGGTGTGTCGAGGACAGGGACGCCTACCGGGGTGGTTCTAAGGGGCAAGACAGTACACCGAGGTCTGGGAGCCGAGACCACTGGAACGGTGAAGACAAACGGGGAAGGTCTGAACCCACCATCACCGAAGGACAGAACGGTGAACGATAAATCCAAGAAACAAGAGACAGTGAACCCATTGACTAAGAGACGTACTTTAAAGGAGAAAACCTTCATAGATCAGCAACAAAAGGACCAATCTGGGACTGACTGTGTTTCTACGTTGTAGTGTACTAATTTGTAGCTCCTCAGTACTAATGAGAAGGGGTCTAGGGGTGTAAGAGAACTTAGACCAGTTCAAGTTCAGTGGTCTCCGGGGAGACTACGGTGAGAGTCTTCTATGAACCTCTAGACGTCATCGACCGTCACATCGTAGGGGGAAATAACTTAGAGGGGAAAAGGGTACTGAATCCTGTAGGGGGGAGGAAGAGAAACGGAAGACTTAAAGGAGTCATAGGAAACGGGTCAGTAGAGAAAACGTTCAGCACATAACAGTCCATGACATTTCAGGTCCCAGTAGGAGCCGGGAAATGAACGGGTGTGGACACCGAATTCTATGCGAGAGAGGTGTCGTACCTTGACAGAGGGTTCGACGTCTGTGTCTTAAGATGAGAGGAGATCGGTGTGCGAAACCCCACAGAAGTGTAGGAAGTTTCAACTTCACAAGAACCGACGTGAGTGGAAGAAGTGGGGACTGGGGTACGGTCGAGTAGAAGGACACAAGTGACAGAGTTCCCTATATCGGAGTAAGTAGGACTTTAGACATCACCTTAGTAGTCCCCCAATAACACCTGGGAAGAGAAGTGAAATGGAGGAGTCAGGCCGACCAAAAGTTTGAGACATAGACCACCACACATATTAACAAATTGATCGTTAGAACCTACACCCATCCATCGAAGAGACTAAACATCGTAAACGACTATAAGGGTAGCACCGACATTAACGTGACACCGACATTAACGTCCGATGGTGACACTGTAGTGACTTACACCTGAACCTTTCCCTACACGTGTCAGGTAAAAACGCTCGATAAGACTCGGTCGAGACGTAGATGGGAGAATAGGGGTAGAAGAGACAGTCGGAGTAGTTCGGGGATAACTACATAGAAGGGGGAACGTCCGTAGGAAGTGGGCTAACCTCGTATAGTTGGGGGTCCATTTTTCGAAACTCTCAAAGGGTACCGAATCTTTTTATAGTCTCCGTCTCAGACGAACCGGAACTAAGACCTCCTGTACCGTTAGAGAGGTGGGAATCCAGAGGAGGGTCGGAATTGTGACAAGAACTCGGGAGTTCCTCGGTCCTATGTGGACGACTGAGAGTACTGTAAAACGGAAGGAAAAGGAATGGTAGGTAAGGAATGGACAAAACCCACAAGTCATTAAAATAAAAAAAAATTTATATTTAAATAAATAAAATTAACCTCCAATTAATGAAATGTTATAATATGACCAAAACGGTATGTAGTTGGACTTAGGTGGTGTCCATATGTGTACAAGGGGTAGGACTTGGGGGGTGGGAGGAGGGAGGGACATGGTAGGGAGACCCAGCAGAGTCACGTGGTCGGGGCTCGTAGGTCATAGTACGCAGCTAGGACCTGACCGTTGAGTAAAAGTATATACTATAATATGTACAAAGTTACGGTAAGAGGGTTTAGTAGGGTGGGAGCGGGAGAGGGTGTCTCAGGTTTTCTGACAAGATATGTAAACACAGAGAAAAGGACAGAGCGTAAAATCTTATAAACGAACCCGAGATACACTGTCACTCGTACCTTCTTCGGTACTCTACTCGTCAAAACATAGACCCCGAGAGTCAAAACATATTCCCCGTCTCGAGTCACACAGTTAGTAAAATCCGTGGACGTTTCTACGAATACTTTATTTACTGTCAAATCTCCCAACGTAGAAACCCTTTGATAATTTCTTCAGAATTTTTGGACTTCTAAGAAAACCTACATAACCCAACCGGTTGGGTCCTATAATGTAATCTCTTTTATCCAATTTGTGTATCGAGAGGGAAAGAGGTTACCTATTGGGAAAGAAGATCTTTATTGTACTTAACCGACTTATAGAGGGACCCGACCTGTCACCGTTATGTCCCTTTTCGTCCTGGACCGACTGGGAGTGTCTGAGTACTTACTGGTACCTCAGGGTCATGCAGAGATGACAGGTAAATCTCCCCAGTCCCTTTCCGAAGGCCTTAACTAGAGTCGGTTCCCATCAATCACGAAACCAGAGTAGAAAGAGAAATTTTTACCTTGGATTTAGGGGGGGTTGGAATGGTGGGTGGAGAACAAAACAAGAACGAGTCAGCACAGGTTGAGAAACGTTGTGGTATCCCGAGAACAAAACAACCGTAAAACCAATTTAATCTACTGAGACTTTTCGACTGCCGTATTCTTGTACTATACTGTAATGACAAGTAACTACAGTAATACCACACACACACAGGAACGAGAGAGGGAACAAGGACCTACAATACCAGGTCACCCACCCTCTCTGCCCCTGCATATTTGTTTCCCTTTCTGGGGTGGAGACAGAAGTGTACCGAATGTGAGTTTTACACCTATCTTCACCTCGTGATTGTTTTATCTTTTACGTTCATCCACTGTTGTATACCACAAGAAGCCAACCAAGAGATCCAAAGGATTTTCCTTCCTTGTACCTAAGTTCAATGTCTTCCCGTTAAACGGAATTTCTGTGTAGATGTGTAAGTGTCTACCCTCCTAATCTCTTTACGTTAGACCAAGAATAGGAGTATCGTCCCAAACGAAAAAGTTCCTTATCCTCTCTGATCTACAAAGGAACTTACAATAAAAGAAAATATTAATTTTTTTATGTAAGAAGAAAATCTTTTAATTCCTTTTCGTATTTTTTATCATTGTAAATATTAAAATGTATGTTTCAAATTTTTAATGGTATAAAGGATAGTGAGTCTCTATTAGGGGTTCCATAAAGACTCTAAAAAGACACGTATTAAAAGAAAACGTATCAAATTAAATATAGTATATATGGTGAATATAGAATGTAAAAATTGAATTATAATAGTGTATTCATATAAAGGTCCAATAATTTTTACGGAGTATTTGTAACGGAAATTACCGATGTATCACAAAGTTATACACTCATATGTCATTAAATAAACTCGTCAGTAAAACAGTCTATATAATCACCAAAGATAAAAAAACAACAAATTTTATTAAGACATCACCTTTAAAACATAGAGAAAACACAGGAATTCCATGTTAAGATCTTTTCCATAGGTTCCTATTCCTGTATAATTCCAGGGACTATGTAAATCGGTTTTACGAAAGGTTCTCCCCGAGTACCAAATAGAAGGATAAATATAGCGAAATAAAGGGATCGGAGATAATAGTAAAAGAATTGTCCATATTTCTGACGTGTATGAAGTTCACATGTCAAACTAGTCAAAACTGTATGTATCCGTGGGTACTTTGGTAGGGGTGTTGGTTCTGTTACTTGTTTAGATAGTGAAAGTTTTAAAAGAAAAACGGGGACGTTTGAAGAGGAAACAAACGGGAAGGGATGGAACGAGGGTGGGGTACACACACGTACGTACGATTCAGTGAAGTCAGTACAGACTGAGACGTTGCGATACCCGACATCGAACGGTCCGAGGATACAGGTACCTTAAGAGGTCCGTTCTTATGACCTCGCCCATCGGTACGGGAGGAAGTCCCCTAGAAGGGTTAGGTCCCTAGTTTGGGTATAGAAAATTACAGAGGACTTAACCGTCCGTCCAGAAATGGTGATCGTGGTGGACCCTTCGGGAGGGTGGGGTGTTTGTTGGTTATAAGACGAAGGATAGTAAGGTCCAATCAATCGTAAAAAATAAAATATATGTACCTTAATACGTTTTAGATGAGAAGAAAAACAGACCGACAAAAATCAACCGTATTACTAAGACTCTAATAAGATAACATCGTACACAATTATCAAGTAACGAAAAATAACGACTTATCATAAGGTAACATACCTATCTGGTTGTAATCAAATAGGTAAGTTGACTACCTGTAGACACAACAAAGGTTTATTTCGACGACACTTGTAAGTATATAGTCGATGATCACTTGTACACAAAAAGAAAAACAACCCGTTTATGGACCTTTACCTTATCTACTCCACATACCATCAATATACAAATTGATTAACCACAGAAAGTAATCATCGTTAATAGAGAATCCCGTTTTGTAACTACGTAATTTTACTATTATTACTATTATGAATACTAATACTAATAATAAACAACAACAGGTCAGTGATTCAGTACAGGTTGAGAAACACTGAGGTACCTGACATCGGGGGTCCTATGGGACAGGAAGTGATAGAGGACCCTTAAACGAGTTTGAGTACAAGAAACTCACCACTACGATAGGTAAATAGAGTAGGAGACAACAGGGGAAGAGAAGGACGGAAGTTAGAAAGAGTCGTAGTCCCAGAAAAGGTCACTCAGTCGAGAAACGAAGTCCACCGGTTTCATAACCTCGGAGTCGAAGTCGTAATCAGGAAGGTTACTTATAAGTCTTAAGTAAAGGAAATCCTAACTGACCAAACTAGAGGAACGACAGGTTTCCCGAGAGTTCTCAGAAGAGGTCATAGTGTTAAACTTTTGTAGTTAAGGAACCATGAGTCGGAAGAAATACCAGGTTGACAGTGTAGGTATGCACTGATGACCTTTTTGGTATCGAAACTAATCTACCTAGACACAGTCGTTTTACTACAGAGACGAAAAATTCTACGATAGATCCAAACAGTATCGAAAAGAAGGTTCCTCGTTCGCAGAAAATTATAGTACCGACGTTAGTGACAGACATCACTAAAACCTCGGGTTCTTTTATTTTAGACAGTGACAAAATTGACAGAGTAACTTGTGACGTGAACAAGACACTAGTTTCAACTCCAACTCCTCCTCCCCTTTACTCTCACTGTCTCTGGAGGACGAACAGTGAGAAAACCCACAACTCGTCTCACTGGTTCCCCCTAGGAGACACGTGTTTCACCAAAGATTTGGGGACGAAGAGTGTGACCCAGACATCAAGACAGAGACGAGTAATATGGGGTCGGGGGAGGGGAAAAGGAGTCTTCTTATCTGAGCACAGGAAGGACGGAAACTAACCGTACAAGACGAATCTAAGTTGAAAGAGAGAGAAATGTCATGAAATACGACTTTACTGTATCAGGAGAAGGTTAGTGTAGTGGAGGAAAGGGAGAAGACGTGAGTGATGGGAAGGATCATAATTCACCTCTTATCTTCACCATCCACTCCCTGACGCTTCTTGGCGTGACGTCCTCACTGACCCTTAAGGTACTTCGGTCAGACCAGAAAGGACGAACGACAGGAACCGAGCCTCTCTGTTCTATAAGTTATTTCTTAACAGCTTGTTTACTTATGTACTTAAATGTATTCCCCTTTTGATTCACAGTAGTTACTAGTGTCCTGTCTTACTAGTTCAGATGAATAAACCCCGTCAGTCTCTTCCAAAGACCTTCGTGTACCATGTGTCTTACGTTATGTTCTATTCTATACTTTACAATCTAAACACGAAGTCTTTCGTAATCATCTCCGTCCCTTAACGTGTGCGGTACTGTGACTTTCGAATATATTTGTATGCCCGGTCTTAATATAGGTAAAAAGACCACTCGGTGGTTCTGAACCTCTAATCCCCTTTGGACGGGTTCCAGAGTCGATTACATTCACTCAACTGTCACGTGTGTCGGAACTCCCCGACCCTACCCGGAACTTTGTCGTTCTCTTTCCTACTCTAACAAAAGTAGGATATTCACCATACTCTATGAACGAGAATCAGGTGACTAGGACGTCTACACTTGGGGACAGGAGACGACCGACACCGGTCTCCCGGACGAGACGGGAAGGAGGGTCCTCGTGTCACACATCACTCCACACCGGACTCTGACAGGGGAAACGGGTAACACCGTCGGGGTCCTACGGTTGAAAACGTACCGGACAGAACTCCGGGACGTGGGGTCGTAGAGACCCAAATGAATACTCGGTCCTTCTACCTGTCTCTAACAGAGGTACGATCAGATAGGAGTAGAAAGAGACTCGATGAGCGGTGCAACTAGGATCTCTCTCTCCTAGTATCCCTCTTCAAGACTACGTAGACTATTCCTGAGGACAACTCAGGGTAGATGATAACAAAATCCCAAACAAAGAAACCCTTGATGTCAGTCTAGGTCTTCTGGAAACGAAAGACGAAACGTAAGACCGGACACCCTTCCTGTGACAGACACCACGTACTCAGAGAGTTGTTTTCCAACTCTGAGTCGAACAGTTCCTCGAGAAAGACCTATCACAGAACCCGACCCTTGACCTCGTCCGAGTGGGAATTCTTCGGACAGGGTCCGACTTACGTTACAAACCGTGTACCATCGTCGAGTTACCGATACCCTCACTTATCAGAATATACGACCGAACCTACTGTAGTGGTCCCGTCTCCAATGGGTTGAAAGAGTCGAGTCTTAAAAAGAGGTGTCGTGGGGGACGGGTTTTTTTGTGGCTGGTCAAGACGAATAATTTAACTAAACAGGGGGTTTAAATTATTGATAAATACGGGATTGTTACATCACGGACGTTCCACGGTGTGCTACAGAGTCCGGTATCCGAGTGTGACCTGTGACGGTAGGAACATAGAACAAGGTGTAATTAAAAATGTGTCAAAGACGGAAAATAGTATTATTAGGACTTTAAGCATCAAGTGTTTCTACCGTAGCACCTGTCTTCCGTCGGTAGATTGCAACTTTGACTTTACGGAGTTCGACCAACAAACACACCGTGGACCGTCTACAGCGTATAAATCTTTTTAGGTTTTGTAGCTCCCCGTAGAGACCCTCCAACACCACCGAGGGGTCCCACAGAAACGTGTACCAAACCCTTGGTATCGGCGTCGAAGCGACAGGAGGGGGTCGAGTGGGACCACAGCCCACCTACGATTGTCACAGGAAACAGAGTCCCGACCTCGGGACGTCCATCACGAGAGTTCACGGAGGACCAGATTCTCCTCCTTCTAGGAGTATCTTAGATTAGACCTGGTCCAGCCCCCAGTCCCGTCAACAAGGGGTACCGTCTCCTTCTCGGGCAAAGTAGATTCTTTCACGCACTAATGTCCTACTCCTTCCCACCACACCCCGAACCACACTCGTGCACAAGATTGCCTGGGCCTCTCGGTCTCCTGTGAACCCACCCCCACTATAGCCTCGAACCCGAGTTTCGTCCTCGACCTCCTCCGTAAGGTCCTCTTCCCCGACGACGGAACTTCGTCTGAGCTCCCGTCTCGGTGGGTCTTCCCCGAGGTCCCCCCACCACCCCTCCCTACCAGACCAGATGTAAAGGACCGGTCCTACGGCAGACTCCCCGTCACTCTGTCCGAGTACGGAACTTCCCGTCTGAGGATACAGGAGAGGGGACAGGACGTCCGACACACCGGGATTTGGAAAGGACCCTACGAAACAGAAGAGAGAAAGAGGGAAAAGAAATTTGTTTACTCTTTCCGTAAAATTGTTTACAATCGTTGACGAAAAAGGTCCTCCCAACTGAGGTGGAGTGTCGGTGTGCAGAGACCGGGTACCGTCGACGGAGGGAAGAGAAGAGAGCCCTTGCTGGACGAAACAGGAAGTCTTGGTGGTCGACTGTTTACGGTAGACTACGGAGAGAACCCGTGGAGGTAAGTAGAACTACCGTCCGAAGTCTGCTGTGGTGGTGACACCTATAAAAAATAAAACTCTGAAAGAAGTCACTAAAATAAAACGCACGAAGACGAAAATGACGGTGGAATAGATCCAGAGACCGTTCAAATGCACCATAGTAAATCATTTCTTTTATAAGAAGACGTCAAACCAAGTTACCGACGAATTTTCTTACTTACTTTACTTACTTACTTTCCGAGATAGTAAACGAGTACACCAAGACGTCCACTCCGTTGCTAACTGGGAGACTGTGCTCGTGACAGACTTGGGTGGAGAGACGGAAACATAGACCCCGTCATGGAGAGAGTTTGAACAGACACTGGACCTTTCCTCCCCGTAAACCTAAACACTCGCTCGGCACCCAGGAAACGTCGAGACTCGCCTTCGGTCCGACTAGACGAAGAGGAGAGTAGCCCCCACCCTCGTCGGGGGTAGTGTGGACCCCGACCCCGAAGACGAGTACCAGAACCCCGGAGACGAAAAGACTCGCGACTCCTCATCCCACCCACCCATGTCCCGTCACGAAGTAGGTCTAACCTCCGTCCCACCGGACAAGACCAATTACCATAGTTCTGTCCCTCCGTTTGTGTACGGAAAGAGTCTCGACCGGGTCGGGAGAACTCTTGATCTATTCCGTGGTCTAAAGGTCGAAAGAAGGTAGGTCCCTGGACGGACGGGAGACCGTCCCTCCCATCTCGGGAGGGTATCAGACCACAAGATAGGTGTACGGCGGGGGGGGGAATGGGGGTGGGGGTGGGGGTGTAGGGTGACTTCGGGGTCCTACCAGGATGTCATAAGAAGTTGCAAGGGAAGAGAACGACGGAGACATTTAGGGTACAGGACGAGTGCGACGACGAGAGAAAGTATTAGTTGAACGGGACTGTTGGACGACCTACTACCATACTACCGACTGGGTGACAAGACGACAAATAAAGGAGACCTTCCACGACCGTGAAATAGACGTGACCGAGGACTTCCTGTCCTTCACGACCCCCTCGAGTCTGGTCCTCGTACCTGGTCCATCACCCTCCCCACGGGACCCGAGACTGAAGGACACTGGTTTTCTGTCTCCCTCTGGACCCGAGACCCTCCGGTCGCAACGGTAGACTTAACCAGAACCGAGACCCATCCCTACTGTAGTTTAAGGTCAGAATCGGGAAGACACGGACCCCCCTGACGTCGTCGGAGGATGAGTCCGGTATCGTGATAATAGGGGAGTGTCAGAGATTGGGGGAAGTGGAAGAGACGTCGACATTTGAACCAGGAGTTTGGGTCTAGGGTCACACGACAAGAAACAAACGTAGGGAAGTCGAGAAGATTAGTATACTCCAACGTCAGTTTCGAGGAATTAACGCAAAGATCAGGAAATACTTCATCAGGGTCGGGTTGTGACCTGGGACACTCACAGTAAGGGTGTGTATGTGGTACTGACGATAATGGAGGATGAGACGACTACGACAAAGGAGACAGACCCTACCGACAAACAGGGGAGGGGTGAGTGTATCGGACGATTAAGGTTAAGTAGATAAGTCTAAATGGTCCACTTCGGAGCGAGGAAGACCTTTCGGGAGGGCCCCACGACGTCGAACCACACCCCCGGAAGAGAGACTCGACCGTGTCTTGGGACGTCAAGGAACCTCGTGTCTGGTGTGACGTACGAGTATCAAATAAATAATTAAACAGATCCAGAATGATCTCGTACCCTAGGACCTTAGTCACTGATGTTAGGAGTTTCCATATACACACAAACAACTACCTGACTTACTCACTTCCCTTCTACGGGTCTCAGTCCGTACACCAGACTGAAAACCCACAGACAAACACGAACCCCGGACGGTCTTCGTTTCCTAACTCTCTCCAATGATCAATATTACTCTATCCCTCAGACGGGGGTTCAGTCTAAGGGTCTGACAGGCGTGTCAGATTTAGTCCTCTCCTCTTACACTTCTCCGTGTCTACACAACGTTCATGTAACTCCCACCTCCTTCGGACATCGAGAAATTCGAAGTCGGACTATTAACGGTGGTAGGGACCATTACCGGAACCGTCCCGAACAAAGTCCGGTCACGAGGACTTGTGGACGGGGACTAGTACCGCCCTCAGTCCCTGACCGACCTAATACGTCCCTATAACCTACTTCCCCTACCTAAAGACCTTCTCTTCTTGTTCCTGATGAAAACTCCCTAGAACACTTACCCTCCGGAGGACGGTAAGGAGAGGGAAGAAGACACTGACCAGGTTACCGTTGGACGTTCTACCGGAACAGAAAACTTCGAAACTTTACTGTGGGTAATCCTACACCTATTAAAAAGTCAACCAATACGGAGATGGACTCGAGAATCCATGACTCCAGTCTAGTCGACAGTCGTCACTGGTGACAGTAGAGGGTAGACGTAGTGTTGTGGGTCCGTAGGTTCCTTCCTGGTGGTCTCCCACCAGTGTCGACAGTGGGTGCACAGGAAGTCCTTGTTTGGTTCCCTTAAACCGGACACTCTGAGTTCCACCGATGTCCTGTTTTGGAGCATGTAAGAGACCTTCGGATTCACACAAAGGAAACATATTAATACAAAGGGTTTGACACTTACAGAAAGGGAGAAGGGAGACGCAATCATTTTCGACAAAACAATAATTTTCACCGACGGTTAAATAAGAAAAGGATTTTTACTCTTGAGGGTCAAACGGTCCTTATAATATGAGGTTAACACAAAACCTATAAAACTTCAACATCGTTTCTCGACAAATTTTTACTACTTTAGTGAGGTACAAAAATGTGTAACCTGATTATAATTGTGCACTCTTGTGCGTACGTCAGTGATGGTCAAACAGTCTACCAGGCAAACAGTTCACCCGGACGACCAAGACACTTTCACTTCTCTTAGTGTACTCTACTAAGTGTGGAGAATCCCGGATCCCAGAGTGTAAGGCCAAGAGATCTTTACCCCCGTACTTGTCTCCCACAACCCACACGGCTTTACAAAACATTGTATTTTCGGTATGACAACAATAGGAACCGTTCACATATTAGAGAAGAGGTCATTTCACCAGTTGTTTTTCGGATCAAACAACACTTTTATTTTATTACTACAGATACAGATACATCCATAGTGTGTATATATGTATATAGAAACATATATACATATATGTATTTCTGAATATTTGTGTGTATATAGACATATCGTCGTTTACAATAATTTATAAATCATATTAGTTTCTTGAATTACTAACCAATAAACTAAATTTTATCCAACTCTTTGGATTTACCCAGAGAGGTGAACCCACCGTAACATACGGAAGAACTTGTATACTTCAGAAACTTCTTAAATCGTGAGTGTAACCTCCGGTACCCCTGGTTTCTTAATTGACCTCCGGTGTTTCATTTGACCTCCAATCGTAATTGGTCTTTAGGTGTGAACATTCTTGACCCAAGGAACCTTGATACCTTATAATCAATTACTTTAAGACCCCTATTATCTCCCAATTAGAAGTTTGTACAAGAGAAGATGTCAGGGAAATCCTACAATCGTTTTCAAAGTTCTTTTTATTAGGTAACTCCTGGGAACCGTATTTATACTAGGAGCACTGGTGTTAGAAGACTCTCGAGGTAATTAAATAAAGAAATAAGAAGAAGAATTTACCTTCTGTCTTCCATTGAAAAAATACTGAAACACAAGACCAATCAAACTTAGAACTTCATCAGGTCTTTGAGTTATACACCTTATATACCGACATATTTCAGTCCCTTTTCATATTTTTCTTTAATTTATATAAAATTCTTTGAGGTTACTTTTTAATAACTGTAAAATTAAGTTTAAGTACAACCATTCAGACAAGAGATCGTCGTCGTTTTCTGTATTTGAGAAAAATAAACAAGTATTGAAACTCGATATTTTTTTCTAGTAATAATTGTAAAAAAAGAGTATACCATCGTATCGGAAATTCAAATTCTCGAACCTTTTCATTCTTGTACGACTCATAATTTCAGTAGTACTTTAACATATCTCGAAACATATATTACGAGAGAAATGAGGAAGTTTGTGCAAGAATACGCAAAAGAATACACTCTGAGAGTGTTGGACGGACACTCTACCCGTCCCTCCCAAACATATAAGGGTAAGTAGTCTCGACCTATGGTTCGGTACTCTCAATTTACTGAACGGGTTTCAGTGGATTGATCATTTGCGGTCAAAAAACAAATCAACGAGTCAGCACAGGTTGAGAACCGTTGGGGTACCTGACATCGGATGGTCCGAGGAGACAGGTACCCTAAAAGGTCCGTTCTCATGACCTCACCCAACGGTAAAGGAAGAGGTCTCCTAGAAGAGGTAGATCCCCAGTTTGGACCCAGAGGTGTAACATCCGTCTACGAAATGGCAGACTCGGTAGTCCCTTCATTTACAGTCCCGGTGATGATTTTTGTTCCGGAGAGCTCAACAGTCAGTGACGGTTCAGGATAGATAAGACGGTAGTCTATCGAGAATGAGGAGATCAGAGTAACAGGATCAAGTCAAGTCAGCGAGTCATCGCAGGCTGAGAAACGCTGGGGTACTTAGCGTCGTGCGGTCCGGAAGGACAAGTAGTAGTAGAGGGTCTCAAGTGAGTCTGAGTGCAGGTAGCTCAGACACTACGGTAGGTCGGTAGAGTAGGAGACAGTAGGGGAAGAGGAGGACGGAGGTCAGGGAGGGTCGTAGTCCCAGAAAAGGTTACTCAGTTGAGAAGAGTACTCCACCGGTTTCATGACCTCAAAGTCGAAATCGTAGTAAGGAAGGTTTCTTTAGGGTCCCAACTAGAGGAAGTCTTACCTGACCAACCTAGAGGAACGTCAAGTTCCCTGAGAGTTCTCAGAAGTGGCTGTGGTGTCAAGTTTTCGTAGTTAAGAAGCCGCGAGTCGGAAGAAGTGTCAGGTTGAGAGTGTAGGTATGTACTGGTGTCCTTTTTGGTATCGGAACTGATCTGCCTGGAATCAGCCGTTTCATTACAGAGACGAAAACTTATACGATAGATCCAACCAGTATTTAAAAGAAGGTTCCTCATTCGTATAAAATTAAAGTACCGACGTCAGTGGTAGACGTCACTAAAACCTCGAGGTTTTTTATTTCAGACTGTGACAAAGGTGACAAAGGGGTAGATAAAGGGTACTTCACTACCCTGGTCTACGGTACTAGAAACAAAAGACTTACAACTCGAAATTCGGTTGAAAAAGTGAAAGGAGAAAGTGAAAGTAGTTCTCCGAAAAATCGAGGAGAAGTGAAAGACGGTATTCCCACCACAGTAGATGTGTAGACTCCACTAACTATAAAGAGGGTCGTTAGAACTAAGGTCGAACACAAAGAAGGTCAGGTCGCAAAGAGTACTACATAAGACGTATCTTCAATTTATTCGTCCCACTGTTATATGTCGGAACTGCATGAGGAAAAGGATAAACCTTGGTCAGTCAACAAGATACAGGTCAAGATTTAAAACGAAGGACTGGACTTATGTCCAAAGAGTTCTCCGTCCAGTCCACCAGACCATAAGGGTAAAGAAAGTCTTAAAAGGTGTCAAAGAACACTAGGTGTGTCAGTTTCCGAAACCGTATCAGTTATTTCGTCTTTATCTACAAAAAGACCTTGAGAGAACGAAAAAACTACTAAGTCGTCTACAACCGTTAAACTAGAGACCAAGGAGACGGAAAAGATTTTGGTCGAACTTGTAGTCCCTCAAGTGTCAAGTACATGACACCTTCGGACCGAAGCTCTTAAAACTCGCAATGAAATGATCGCACACTCTACTCACGTTAACACGCCATCAAACTCGTAAGAAAACGTAACGGAACGAATCCCTAACATTACTTTTGACTGGAAAAGGTCAGGACACCGGTGACGACTCAAAAGGGTTAAACGACCGTATAACTCACGTCGTGAAAGTGTCGTAATCGAAACAAGCATCACTACGAAAGATTCCGGGTGAACTGAAGTGAAAGGTTCTACAGACCGAGATCTAATCACTAGTGTAGTAGTACTAATACACTCAGCACTTCTAGAAAAAACATGTCAAGAAGGCACATAAGAACGGTGAAGAATTATAGAAGACGAAGACATTCCAGGTATGGTAAAGACAGGAAATAGTTCGGGTAGAAGCGTACTTTACAGGGGAACCATAAAGAACTTCTCTAGAGATCAGAAAGGGTAAGACAACAAAAGGAGATAAAGAAACGTAACTGGTGACTTCTTCCGAAAGAATAGAGAAGAACGATAAGAAACCTTGAGACGTAAGTCTACGAACATAGAAAGGAAAAGAGGAAACGAAAAACGAAGAGAAGAAAAGTGTCGATAAACATTCCGGAGGGGTCTATCGGTAAAACGAAAAAACGTAAAGAAAAGTAGTAGGATCGGACCGACAATAAATAAGAACCCTTCCGACGTAGAAGGGGGATCAATTTGATGTAGGGTTAGATGGGCTAGACAACCAGTAAAAGAATAAGGTACCATCTGGAACTCCCGGAGAGGACACGGGGTCGGTCTACAGAAAATGTTCTCGTAGAAGTACCGGTGACCTCTCAGAAGTCCCCGAAGGACAACGGTTCGTATATTAGTATAGGAGGACGGGGGTGGACAGAAGGACGGGACGAAGCGGAAGAGACAATCCGGAGAGTCGACGTCGGACGGACTCGCTAGCAGGAGAGAACCCAGGACGGACGAGACGAGAGGACACAGTATGCACTGAATGTCAGGGGGACGTGGTGGTGAGGTACGTAGACACGGATACCCGTATCGCCGTTTGTTCTGAAAGGGTCTGTTTGGTAATAGGTGAACGGGGTCTAAGTTCCTAGAGAGGAGGGAACTAGAGAAACATTGGTGTAACTTCTTAACTAACGGACAGAGGACGTTACGACATCTGACCGAAACAAGGGGAATATCTCGTCGGTCTTCCGTTCTTGGAACCATGTCTAATGGATTTTGTACCCTACGGTCGGAAACTCAGTCTGGTTCAGTGAGTCAGGGAGATGTCGGTACCCTTAAAGTCCGTCAGTAATCCAGAAATGACCTCAGTGGACATCCCGAAGATCTTTTTCTCCAGATATAGGGTGAGACTCTAACAGGACATCCAACCCGACCTCACACCGGGTCCGTAGTCCTAGGTTTCTCCGGGAGTCTGCTAAGACTACTTGTCGTACCCAACTCTCAGTGACTAATTGAGACGGACTCGTCTATCTGACCCCAAAGGGACCACCCAGTCTACTATTTCTTAGACGGATGATGTGTCCTCTGGTCCCAAGTCAGGGACCTAGTCCTTCTGGGGGACCTCTTCCCTTACCGATGGGTGAGGTCATATGAACGGATCTCTTAAGGTACCTGCCTCCTCGGTACCTTACCGACATCGGTACCGATGTCAGACACTTCAGTGTTTCTCAGTCTGTACTGACTCATGGACTGTGTGTGTGTGTCTATGTCTGTGTGTGTCTGTCTGTCTGTGTGTTCGTCTATCCAATCTTGAAGGAGAACCTATTTTACCGAGAACGGGTCTCAAGGACCGTAACGTCCGTCGACGTACACATTTCGTAGACCACACTCCACGAGAGAAATAACCTCTTCCTTTACCGTTGGAGGAGGTCATAAGACGGACCTCTTGGGGTCCCTGTCTCCTCGGACCACCCGACGGCAGACACCCCAGTGTGTCTCAGCCTGTGCTGACGTCGCCGAGTCGTCGTCGTCGTCGTCGTCGTCGAGACAAATACGACGATCATGTACTTCCAATATTGCTGTTGCTAAGTTGTAACGTCGGAGGTGTCGTGGAGTGTGGGACCGGGTTTGTTCCGTCCACGAGTTTCGGGTCAAGATTTCATACTTTGAACTCTTGTCACACACAAACACTGTCGCCACACTACACAGTCATTGGAGACCACTGGTAAAACCACTGTCGCGAACAGCGTTCACCGGACACTTGACGGGTCGCTCCGAGTAGGACTTGTGTCTATGTGAACCGGGGACAACCGCCGTGGACGTCGTAAACGTGTGTCAGGGAGGGGAGCTTTCGAAGTTAGAAAGCCGTTCTCGACTTTAGAACGTTAGGACGACCCGTCCGTCCTCAAATGTCCACGACTACGACACCAAAGACTCCCCTCAACGCCGGAGAAAGAAATGGTTCAGTACTACCCGGTCACCGACTCTCTCCTACGAGTAAAATCTTTATCAAGAATTTGTATTACTACCCTTTTTCGAAAGGCCTTTTCGATTTTCTTGTTACTGTTCTAGGTAGCTTGGGGACGGGGAACGGGACACAGTCTACGCAACGTGTTGTAATATCTCCCGGTCACCTGACACATTTTTGGAACTCGTCAGTTGTGACGGAAATTACCATTTAAGAACGGAACTCCTGTAGTTAGTTCCCCTTCTAATACCAAATCTTAATAGTCCGAAAGAAGGACCGTACGTATACGAGAAGAGTCCCGACCTATCGATAATCCTCAGGAAGGACTTCGGTCTCTTTTCCTTACCGGTGACTTCTAAACCCGAGAGTAATTTACTTTACGAATATCTTATTTATGTGGGGACTAATCCTCCCCACGACTCCTCGGAGTCATGAGACGTCCCGACCTCTCCTTACTCTACTCTCCGGAGTATTTTCTCGTCAGTTAATAAAATTTCTACTCAACCGTAGAAAATTAAGGAGTGGTCTATTACTTTATAGATAAACTCGGACTCCGGTAACATAGTAAAGACCACACAAGTTGTTTTAAATAAGTTGTCAGTAAATAGCTCACGACGAGACACGGTCCGGGACCCGACCCCGAACCTCTGTGAGTCTCCTTACTCGATGTCAACGACCGACACCTCTCTAGAGGACACCCACTTCTCGTCGTGCCCGACGGACCTCCTCCAACACCGGAGTCGGTCCGAACTTCCATCCCCTCTCCAATGTGGATCACTTCCTCATTCTTCGGAGACAGAACCACACGACCCGAGTGGGTCCCTGTGTCGACACGGAAGTGTCCGCCCGTCCACGAGACCCAAGACTCGGGTGGACACCGACGTCTCACGTCTGGACCGGGTGGCAATCGTCGGACCTGTCCTGACTCGGAGGAGGTAGTGATCCGTCACCTGGTCCTCCTGTCCTCTGTGTGTAGGGTCGGGGTCGAGACGAAGTACGGACACATACTGGAGTCGGTTACTCCGAGATCACAGTGGTAGTGGTAGACACGTCGGAGACTGGCAGAGGATTAACGACTGGAACCCCCGACTTCTACCAGTCTCTGGAAGACGCAGACGTCCCCGAAGGACTTCCTTTTCCAGATTACACGGGACTCCCTACGTCCACCGTGTCCAACCTTCCAGGAGTAAATAAACCTCAGTGCACTAATACTCGTAGAAAGACTCCTAAACTCAAGGGGTATTCACGATTCAGATTACTCTCCTTTCTCACGTCGGTACCTAGGGTTGTCACCCGACGTGCCAGTCGAGACAGTCAACGACTGTCACGGTGGGTCGAGGAAGAGTCTCGGGTCGAAAGAGGAGTCATTTTACTCGAGTTAGGGTCAATGAGGTCCCAAATACTTCTAAAGAATTCTGATAGTTATGTTCGGGAATCGTCTTCCAGGGGGTGGGGAACGGTAGAGAGTCATTTAACACCAAGTCAAGTCAAGTCAGCGAATCAACACAGGTTGAGAAACGCTGGGGTACTTAACGTCGTGTGGTCCGGAGGGACAGATAGTGGTTGAGGACCTCAAGTGAGTCTGAGTACAGGTAGCTCAGTCACTACGGTAGGTCGGTAGAGTAGGACCCCTTGAACCTCCACTACGACCTCCACGGGGGTTGACGGAGGTAGTCCCTGTCACACTCCAAACATCTTGGTGACGAAAGAGGACGGAGTCGGGAGTCAATCGAGGGTCGTCACCAATAATTTACTTACTGACCTACTTACTTACTTACTCCTTTTTAGGTCTTGACCGGTAGACCATAAAAAGAGATCCTTTGTAACGATCGTGTAGACAGAAATAACAATCTTTAGTCGTCAAGGAAAGAAGATGGAACTTTTTCCTTTTCCTAAGGACGTCTCAAAACAGAGACTCACTCTACAACCTATCAACCTAAGAACTAGCCTCACCATCCTTTCCCTTGGACTTGAATAAGTCACAAACGACACTCGACCCGTAACCTCTGAAAGGACTACCTACAGTCCCCGCCCAGGAACTTACGTCCCAGGGAACTAAGACTCCGACGTCGGCACTCAACCCACGAGACCACCCCGCACCAGACGGACCTTGGTGCGGGTGTGGCGACGGTCCACAGGTGTAGTCTGAGACTCCTGACCACCGGAGTAGAATCCACTACTAAAATCCTCCCCGACAGACAGGATGGATTTCTGTACCACAACGCCCGTTGTTCTACTTCCTGATCAGGAGTCCTCGTTTCCCAATAGTCTGCCGGACACTGTGGACTTTAACTCGACACCCGTCCCCCTCTGGTCCTTGAACCTCAAGGGTCGGAACGAACCGACCCTTTCATTGTAAAGGTCCTTCGACTATAATGAGTGACCGTCCAAAGACCCTTTCCTACCTCGGACACCAGTACAGCCCTCCTTCTCGAGTCGAACCTTATACACACTAGTCCACGACCCTGACCCGTCTTTCGCCGACCTAACAGGTTCTGTGAGTCAAAAACAACAAGGACAGTGTTCACCGACTAAAACACCGAGATGGGTTTGGTTCCACGAATAAAACAACAACAAGTCAACGAATCAGTACAGGTTGAGAAACACTGGGGTACTCGAAGGGGTACCCCTTCGATATGATTCGAAGGGACAGGAAGTGATAGAGGACCTCAAACGAGTTTAAGTACAGGTGACTCAGCTACTACGGTAGGTCGGTAGAGTAGGAGACAACGAGGGAAGAGGAGGACGGGAGTTAGAAAGGGTCGTAGTCCCAGAAAAGGTCACTCGTCCGAGAAACGTAGTCCACCTGTTTCATAACCTCGAAGTCGAAGTCGTAGTCAGGAAGGTTACTTGTAAGTACCAACTAAAGGAAATTCTAACTGACCAAACTAGAGGAACGTCAGGTTCCCTGAGAGCTCTCAGAAGAGGTTGTGGTGTCAAACTTTCGTAGTAAAGAAACCGAGAATCGGAAGAAATACCAGGTTGAGAGTGTAGGTAGGTACTGATGACCTCTATGAACTCTCTTTCGTTAAACTATATTTGTAAAGTCCCTTCGAAACGTTTCGGTGTACTTCGACGTCCAAACCCCGGACTTCTACTACGACAGATAAGATACTCTTGACCAAACCCTTCCCCTCAGTGTCCAGTTCCTGAGTTTAAAGACCAGGAGACCTACTTTGGTTCTATGAAAGTCGGTGTCCTGAAAGGGAGACGGGAGCACGGGGGTGATCTGTTCCAGGGTTTCTGTAACAGTCGACAGGACGAGTCCCACCCCTCTCCACTGTATGGGTCCGACAAAGGACGAAGGGACCTCCAGTGACCCACTAGAGGTGTCTCGGGGGGCTCCGTCTCTCCTCCAAAGGCCCCTTCTTGTCGTCGTAGGACGTCACTGTCGTAAATACGAAAACGATTTACAAAATGTCGTACATAACGTGACTTATTTAACTTAACCCGTCTTTCCGAAAATCGGATAAGTAGTCAGGTTCACTTGGGGACAATTCTCCATCTTTACTCGAGAATACCCCTATTATCAGTTTTCTTTTGTTTCATGTTATTATAAGAAGAGAAAGGTTTACTATATATTTTAGTCAACGAGTACTCGGGTCGAAGAGGACGATATTAAATAAGACCCTCTGGTCCGGACCGTCCCTCCGTCCCCCGTCCAACGTACGACCGACGGGACCATCTCTCTGAGGTCTATAAATAGAATCTCTCCGCTTGACTCCTCCTCTCGAATCTCCCACACGACCCGTGCCCAAGTCATCCGGGTTCTCACGCCTCGAGATTCTTCTTCCACCCCGAGACGGAGGAGACTCGTCGCCGGATCAAGTATGACACAGAGTAAATTAGGGGTCCGAGGACTCAGACATCTCCTCCTTCGACTCTGAGATCCACTCGTTCACAGAGGACTTTTCGAAGAGTCGACGAATCTTTGTCCGACCTTCACTAGTGAACCGGGGACCCGGACCTTGATCTCGAAAATCCTCGGCATTACTCCCACCCCCTGTCTGTCTCGAGGGTCGCATCTTTCACGTCCTCAACCCCCACCCCGACTCCTTCAGACGATCCGACGTGAACCGTTGTCCCTCGACCACCTCTCTCTCTGAGTCTCCCTCGGTCCGCGACCCCACCCCTCTCCCCTCCCGACACGAACTGACACTTGAGGGAGTCCGTCTTTGGTGTCGACACCACCCGGGGGACCGGGACCTCTCGTGTCTCACCCGTGAGCAATTCACAAGTACTCGACTTCTCACTATGATAATAAGAGTCATAATTAACGTTTATACTTTATCGTGGGACCATCTCCAGTAAGTTGACTTAATCTTGATTCGCTGAGTACCTCTGAAAGGTTTCATTGTGAACACTCTAGAACTAAGATTCTTTCCTGGACACCCTAGACTGGGAACCCGTGTTACTACCCTCACTTTTCGAAGTCTGAAGAGTTTTGCATTCCAGTACGTCTGGTCCATGACCTAGAACCAGTAGGTACCCAAGGTCGTAGGTCCGGTCTGTATTTCGTACCCCGACTTACTTACCTGACAAGGGAGTAGTGAGAAGGTATCACCCGCGTAGGAGTCACTCAGTCTTCCGGAACATAGTGTACACACCTGAGAAGAGGGACCAGAGACCCTTCGGTCGACTTAGTAACGATGTCAGAAACGTTGAACGTGTCGGTCTTCAGAAGTAGTTCGAGAGTATCCCATAGTCCGTAAACGACTCCCGAAACCTGTAGACCGTGGTACATTAGGAGTACTGAGTCAATCCTCCGCCGCCAATCCTACGTCTCTGACTCTGAATCCCATCGCAATTCGACTGAAAAGGCACCTCGGCACCTTACTCAAGTGTAGTTTTCCGACTCCTTATGTACTGTCATGTACCTTATTTACTGGCACTGGCGAGGTACATGTAATACCTACAAAATATTAAATAGGGTCTGACAGCAGTTTATAAAGACGTCTCGTCACTCTCGACTGTCGGGGTGCACACGACGATGACGAGCCAGTTCTCGGAAAGGTCACTGTCACGGCAATCGACGGAGGGAGAGACCTTGGTGGGTCTCTGCTTCCGAGTCGGTCCTACCTGGTGTGGTAGATTTAAACGGTGTTTAGACTTATAATCCACTCTTAATGATTGTCGATGGTGAATTTCCTTGTCCACGACACGAACCCCACGACCCGGTTCACGTGTCTGCACCTTAGGGTGTCTTAGGAACATTACTACGTCCCTCCTCCGCTATGACAGGAGTCGCATACCTCCGAACCCTTCGTAGTTGTTGAGCAGGTTCCGGTGAGTCGGTCACCACTGTCTCGGTCCTAAGGTTACCTCAGACAGACTCGGATTTCAGGGACGGAGAAGGTGGACGGGGGTGGGACCACACGGGTGGTCGTCCGGACACTACCTAAGTGGGTCGTCCGTCTACCGACCCCGCCCTCTTTCTCTGTATACCAGAGTCCAGGACAGATCGTACGTCGGACGACACTTGTCCAGTGGAGTGGAGTGTCCGGAGAAAAAGGTGTAGACCTCATACCCATGTACATCCGTACGATTCAGCACAGACTAAGAGACATTGGGGTACCTGGTATCGGACAGTCCGAGGAGACATGTACCCTAAAAAGTCCGTTCTTATAACGTCGCCCCCAACGGTAAAGGAAGAGGTCCCCTAGAAGGACTAGCCTCTTAACTTGGGAGTAGAAAACGTAAAAGTCCACTCAAGAAATGTGACGTGGTGGACCCTTCGGGTATAAACATCATAAGTCAAGTCAAGTCAAGTCAACGAGTCAGCACAGGCTGAGAAACACTGGGGTACTTAGCGTCGTGTGGTCCGGAGGGACAGGTAGTGGTTGAGGGCCTCAAGTGAATCTGAGTACAGGTAGTTCAGTCACTACGGTAGGTCGGTAGAGTAGGAGACAACAGGGGAAGAGGAGGACGGGGGTTAGGGAGGGTCCTAGTCTCAGAAAAGGTTACTCAGTTGAGAAGCGTACTCCACCGGTTTCATGACCTCAAAGTCGAAATATTTCCCTCGATTTATGCGAAACCAACTACTGAGACCCCCACGCGCAGACATCGATATACAGACAACTTCGCGGACGTATACAGAACCGCTCAATCTCCGAATTTTGGGAGGGGTCGTCTGTAAGAAGGATCTTACGTTTATACGTCAGACGAGGAAACCTCTGGAGGTCATTACTTTACGGGCGGAGGAGGTAGACGGAGAAGAAGGACGAGGTCGGAGAACGACGGACCCGCACCCCGGACCCTTCCTCGTCGTCAACGAACGTTTATCCTTAGTCACCCTCTCTTTCCTGTTTTGGAAGGTGGAGGTCCCGGACTGACCGTCGTGATTGTGACACTAAACATCCACTCTTACCCTCAACCATACAAAGGACGACAAAAGAGAGAAGAAGGACGTAGGAATGGACTAGATAATAAGTGCGGTGTGAAGGAATTTTTGTTTCCCGACCCGTCACGAAGTCTCGGGGAACCCGTTCGGGTGTCCTCCAACCCGTCCCCACCCTGTCCCTGACTTCTTTCTGCCCTGGTGACTCCTTTGGTCGAGGGTCACCCGTGACGACTGTTGTGACCCCGGGGTCGGTGGTGTTTTGGACTCTGAGTGGTAGACGGGAGAAAAGCGAACAAGGGAAGTCTTAGGGTGTCACCAGAACTCGTTTTACTACCACAATCAGTAATCGTTACAGTTGACCACACCTAAAAATATGGACACGGAAAAAGGGAGTGGACACTGAGAGGTTCCGTGGACGATCTAATTATAAGACCATAATCCTAATGGTTTGAGGTTCCCGTAGGAAGATTCAGTGTCCGAAACGTCGGAAAACCCCTGACAGGAAGGGAACACGACTGAAAAATGGTCCAGACAAACCGGACCTCTGACCCTCGGTACGTGGGCTGGTCCGTCGGACCCGTGACGTCCTTTCGATGGTGGGTCGTTTCTTGTCTGAACATCAACGAAGACACATGACCGGTCCCTTCTCCGGTTAGTATAATAAAAATTAAGAAGTGGACGACTCTTTTTATTTCGAAACCTAATCTCCAATACAAGGGTACGAGAAACGAGTCGCACCAGGGTCACAAAGGGACCGACTGGACAAAGGTACTGTACGCCACTGGGTTCCCGTCCCCGTGACTATCAAGAGGAAAACTGTCACCCTCCCCGACCAAGACTCCTTCTGGGGGGTCTGTATCGTAGTCGAGATACACCTCAAGTTTGTGGTTTCCTTCCCGACCACGGTTCAACTTCCTCATGACTCTCCCTGGGAAAAGAGTTGTCGTCTTTTCGTCTTTTTTCGTTCCCTGGGAGACTCGAGTAGATAAGTTGACAAAACTTTTGAACTCAGGTCACTTTACGTTATGGATGACAACGGTCCACGAGTCGACCCAGAAAAGGTGTGCTGACCCCTTTCGACAAAAGAGTCCTCGATAAACACTTAAACAAAAACTCTACAACGAGACCCCGATGACAGAGGAAAGGATGATTTTTGAGGGACTCACGTCCTCGGTCTCTCTCAGTCTCTCTCTTACTTGAATACTTGAATTTCTAATGTCCAAATCCAAGACGAATTATTGAATGACTTTGACCCATCTTTTGTTCTTTCCGTCTTTAGTTCTATCAATGATACACACCTTTTATGTTTTATAACATGTCTTTTTCTTTTTACTCCGTAGACATACTAAATCGACCCTTACTGTAAACGTGTCAGTATTAGTACATTTGTGACTTTTCTCCCGTCGTCTCCTACTCTACCAACCTACCGTAGTGGCTGAGTTACCTGGACTCAAACTCGTTCGAGGCCCTCTACCACTTCCTGTCCCTTCGGACCACACGACGTCTGGTACCCCAACGTCTCAGTCTGTACTGAATCACTGACTTGTTGTTGTTGAAACCCGGTTTGTCTCACATTGTATCGGTCGAGACGACCCTTCTAACCCCTACTACAAATACACACATATACATACACATGTGTACATACATACACAACTCAGATACATGCACACACACACACATACACACACACAGAGGTATAAATCCACATACCACCTCTCTCTTGTACTCTATTTAAGAGAAGAAGGTTCCACCTTTCTACAACGGATCTCTACTTTTTACTTCATCGTTGGATTTGTGCAAACAAACCTCCATACTTCCATTTATTACTTTCTTCGCCAACGAAAACCCTTCGCCCGTCACCCCGACTCCCTTCTAATCTCCACTGACGACAAAACAATTTCGGAACATCCTGTTAAACTAAGAATTGAGACACATAAAACCTAAAACTATTTTCCATTAGTGTGTAAAATTTTTTCTTTTGTAAATTTTTACCTATGTGTTGTGGATCACCTATGGTGGACAAGTGCGGGGTCCTACACTTATGGGTGAATCCTCCTCGTTCGAAACGTCGAACCAGGGGACTGAAGACTCCGGACAAATCGTCACCGGAGACTAGGTACTATTTATTGGTCCCGAGGTCTGGTCCGACACCACGGACGGCCGAGAGACACGGAGGAGACACTCCCGGAACAATCGTTATTGGTGACGGGTCGGGTCGTCTCGGGATTTCTAAACAGTGAACAAGAGACTCCCACACGTCCCGTTTATACCCGTCACAACAACAGGAGACAGTAAATACAAAGGAACGAGTACCTTGAGTTCTATTGACCAAGTCCAGAAAACGTAGCTCGTTCATCGACTTCTGGTCCAAGTACGCCTCTCGAGGTATACCCAAAGAACGAGTTAAGACACTCGCGATTAAAATTGAAACCTCTTGACTCTACTTGAGAAGTAAAATCATGAGGTAGTGGTAGTAACAGCAGTGTTAGTAGTTCAGTAGTCTACCATAAAGGTAAATGGGTGAACAGGTTCGGTAGGAAAATCAGTATAAGAAACTGAGAACAGACAAGGAGAGTGAGATGTAGGGTAGGTAATCCTTTAAGACACTTAAGACGAAACTGTTACGTAAGTGCTAGGTAGGTCAAGAGATGGGGTGGTCAGTGATGGAACCAGGTCCGGTAGTAGTAGGAAGAGGACCTAGTGACATCATCAGAGGACTGTAAAGGGACGAGGGTGGACCCTGGATGTCAGACGTTTTCCTTTAGACTTTTGAGTTTACGGAAGATCCCCACGGCTCTCGTCTTGGATTTCAGGAACGTTACTAATCGTTCCAAGACACACTGTACGGGTGGACAGACCGAAGTAACGGACAGTAAGACAAGGATCGAGTGACAAGAAGTTGGTGGGACGGGAAGAATTTCGAGGACTGGGGAAATTCGAACGAGGACGGAGTCCGGGAAACGTGAACGTCAAGAGACGATCTTAGTAGGAGATCCATTAGTGCACGAAAAAAAGTTTATCTAGAGACGAAGGTACCTTCGAGTAGTCTGTCCGAAAGGTACTAATAGTACACATTTTACCGTTACGAAGAGGGGGTGTAGTACCAGAACGGGGAAGATGAAATATAAAGAACTCTTACCAAAGGTAAAGATACGATATAATATTTATACAAATAGAAGGAGAAACTGTTATTAGAGGTACTCTCGTAAACAGTAGAATTGGGGGCTATGTCGGTGTCACGGTCGTGTGTCATCCGTGAACCATCTATAAACAACTGATAGGGTAACTCACTTAACACGTGGGTGACACCCTTCTCGTGAGGGTCCGTGATATCCTATATTTCCGTAACCCGAACACGGCACGTTTACTAAGCATTGAGGGTCACTGGTGCCCCTCACTGGGCATGATTAAAGGTCGTCGTCAACACCTACATCTCATCGGAAGAATCAAAAGAACACATTGAGAGTGGGCCTAAAGACCTTACTTGTCACATACCATAATACCTCCCACCCCGTCTTTTATCTCGGTTCTTATAGGACGGCAACTCTTTGGAAATACAATAAACTAACCCGTCTAGTTTCACTAGAGACAGATACCCAGTAGATGTGTATAACCTCAGAATGACAACAAAGAGACACCGTAGTAGCGAAAAGAAAGTTCGAACAACCTTTTACAGTATAAGAGTTGACTGAAAGACTCTGTCAAACCGACACACGTGCATTCACTATGTCGGGGGTGAGGTTCTGACTGGAGAAACACTTTTACATCACTATAAATTGTTTATAAAAACTCGTAGACGACGTAAGTATCAAGACAAGATCCTTTATCTCCACACCTACCTTAATCGGAGAAATATCCCCGATTTTACTGGGTACCTTTTCTCGTATGTAGAGCCACCCAAATTACGGGAAACTTTCATATCAGGAGGGGGTATTAAAAATAGTAACGGGTACGAAGTCCCACTGATACAATTCAAGGGTAATTAACCTCAAAGAAGAAGTTGTTTACCTTATGATCTGTAATTAATTACCAGTGACTGATAAGGAGTCGAGTTAAAAGACCGATATATATTAATCTTAATTTACCACTTTTTCTAATCCGTCTGATTTAATTTTCTTGTTTTCTCAGACCCGAAGGTTGAACACAGGGACGTAAACGATTTAGTTGAAGTTAAACAACGTACCTCTACAAACCGACGAAACACTTCCTTCTATCAACGGAAAAGTCTCTCTTAGAAACGAGAAGGGTCAGTAGATACAACTGAAACCTGTAAAAGTACCTGTTTACCTGTTCTGTAAAGGTACAGAACGGACCCGAGTACGACGTTCCATTCGTCTATTTTTCATACAAAGATTCCTTCCCAAAGGGACCACCGAGTCTACCATTTCTTAGACGGACGTCATGTCTTCTGGGTCCAAGTCAGGGACCCAACCTTTCTAGGAGACGTCTTCCTTTACCGTTGTGTGAGGTCATAAGAACGGACCCCTTAAGGTACCTGTCTCCTCGGACCACCCGATGTCAGGTACCCTAGTGTTTCTTAGTATGTACTGACTCGCTGATTGCGAATGAATGAATCCGACCCCGAGTGTCCACCTCTACCGTTAAGACAGAGGTTCCGACGGTATGCGACCGGGGAGGGAGAGAACGACCAGTTATAGACAGGAGTCATAAGTTTGCACCGGACATCCTCTCAACAGTACTAAACACATTAGGAAAGGACGATAACCGTCTTGTTTCTTCTTATCCGGGACTCACTATTCCTCGAACGATTAAATCGGTTATTATTGAACCAAAGATAAATCCTCTTCAACTCATATGACACCCGTCGAAGAGGATTGGTTTAAAATTCACAAGTAGTCATTTAATTTTATGTGCCGATTATAGAACAGAGAAACACACAAACAAAGACCAACTCAAGAGGAAAAACCCCCCTCCCCCATAATAACAAAATTAAAAATAAATAAACAAAATTAAAAACAACTTTATATGAACTAAACGTCACAACATCATGAAAGTCCATATGTCATTTCACTAAGTCAATATATATGTCCCTCAGAATAGTTGGGTGCCTAACTTGGGTCCAGAGGATGTATGTGACGTCTGTCTAAGAAAATTGTAGACAAGGTGGTCCCTTCGGACACATATATGCATATATGTATACGTATATATATGTGAGTGTGCATATATGCACGTATAAGAAAAAAAAATGTAAGAGAAGGTAATATCCAATCGTGTTCTACAACTCATATTTGATATGATATTTGATATGATATGATATGATATTTGATATGATATTTGATATGAGTTGTAGAACACGATTGGATATTACCTTCTCTTACATTTTTTTTTCTTATACGTGCATATATGCACACTCACATATATATACGTATACATATATGCATATATGTGTCCGAAGGGACCACCTTGTCCACAATTTTCTTAGACAGCCGTTACATACATATAGTCAATTAGGGTTTGAGGATTAAATAGGGAGAGGGGAAGACGAAACCGTTGGGACTTATACAAAAACACAGACACACAGATAAAGACAAGACATTTATTCAAGTAAACACAGGAAAAAGATCTAGGGTGTAGATTCGCTACAGTATGCCATAGACAGAAAGACAGAATGATGTGAATCATACTATTAGAGTTCCAGGTAGGTACAACGACGTTTACCGTAATAAAGTAAGAAAAAATACTTACTCATCATCAAGTAACATACATACGTGGTGTAGAAGAAATAGGCAAGTAGACAGTCACCTGTGTATCCACCAAAGGTACAGAACGGATAACATTTATCACGACGATAATAATTATAACTTCACGTACATAGAAAAACTTAATACCAAAGGAGACATACATACGGGTCCTTAACCTAACATCCTAGTATACCATATGTTTGTCTTCAGGTCCTGGTCTACCGAAGTGTCGACTTAAGACAGTTTGTAAGTCTATTCTCAATTGTGGATAGGAAGGTTTTGATAAGTTTTTTTTAACGTCTTCTTCTTTGTGAAGGTTTGAGTAAGATACTCTGGTGATAGTGGGACTATGGTATTCGTCTGTTTCTATGGTGTGTTTTCTCTTTTAATGTCCGGTTATAGAGACTACTTACATCTGTGCCTTTAGAAGTCGTCTTATGATCGTTTGACTTGGGTTGTTATGTAATTCTCCTAGTATGTGGTGCTAGTTCACCCCAAATAGGGACCCTATGTTCCTAAAAAGTTATCGACGTTTAGTTAGTCACACTATGTGGTGTAATTGTCTTCTTATTTTCGGTATATTAGTAGAGTTATCTACGTCTTCTTCGAAAACTATTTTACGTTGTAGGTAAATACCATTTTTGAGAGGTCTTTCACCCGTATCTCTCTTGTATGGAGTTTTGTAAACAACAATAATAACGGTATATACTGTTTTGAGGTCGGTTGTAGTATACGTTGTCACTTTTCGACTTTCGTGAGGAAGATTCTAGTCCTTGTTACGTTCTTACAGGTGAGAACGGTGAAGATAAGTCGTATCAAAACCTTCAGGATCGGTGTAGTTAATCTCTTCTTTTTCTTTATTCTCCCTAGGTGTAACCTTTTCTTCTTCATGTTGACAGTGATAAATATCTACTGTACTACGAAATGTATCATTTAGGATTTCCACGGTGGTCTTTTGATGATTGTGAGTAATTACTTAAACTATTTTAACATCCTATGTTTTAATTATGTGTCTTTAGACAACACAAAGATGAGATTGTTACTTTCTAGTCTTTCTCTTTAATTTCTTTATTAGGGTACATGGTAACGTGGTTTTTCTTAATTTATTGATCTTGATTTGGATAGATTCCTCCGTTTTCTGGATGTTTTTGACTAATAAAATAAAAATCTAATACTCACCGGATCACTTGAATAGTATGCGAGGTCAATATGAAGTCTCTTCAGTAAACCAGAACCAAAAATACAAATATGAACACTTACTGTCAAATAGTATCATTATAATTTTGTAAAATTATAAAAAAGTTAAATTTTCGAAAGTATCCAAGGATTCACGAAGGGACCACCGAGTCTGTCATGTAGAAGACGGACATTACGTCCTCTGGACCCAAAATAAGGACCCAACTCTTCTAGGGGACCTCTTCCTTTACCGTTGGACGACGTCATAAAAACGAACCTTTTAAGGTACCTACCTCCTCGGACCATCCGATGTCAGGTACTCCATCGTTTCTCAACCTGTACTGACTCGCTGAAGTGAAGTGAGTGACTTACTTACGTGATAGGAACCATAAATTTATGAATACACCCCTGAATAAGGACGACTTTCTTATAACAACTCTCAATCTAGAAAATTATTACGAACCTTCCCGAAGGAATAAACTATAGACGTTGGATTGTTCGACAGTATCTAGACTCTTTATCGACACGTGGTCCCTTTTCTGACGGTTGGGACGGGGTGGTAACTCACTACCCTAAAGTTTACATTAGGCAAACACTCATCAGTAGGTAGATATCAAGTAACTCAACGATGATTTCAGGAGGACACTGAAATAATCGTTACGTTACATTAATTTAGTAACGTAAATTACATAACATTAATGTGGTGTCTATTTCTGATTTCATCTAAAACGACGTAGGATACTTCTTCTTTACATGGATGTTGTTTCCGGGTTCTCTTTTTTTAGAAATTCCTAAGTTATTTTTAATTATCCTTGATCTGTATTGGTCTATGATAACTCTATTGAACTAATTACAATAATCCGTCTATGGTCTAAAACCAAGTTTCTTTTTATACATAAAGGGACCAAAGGATCACTTGTTATGTGAGTCAAGTCAACTCAATGAGGCAACACAGGCTGACACTGGGGTACTTGGCGTCGTGCGGTCCGGAGGGATAAGTAGTGGTAGAGGGCCTCAAGTGAGTCTGAGTGTAGGAAGTTCAGGCACTACGGTAGGTCGGTAGAGTAGGAGACAGCAGGGGAAGAGAAGGACGGGAGTTAGAAAGGGTCATAGTCCCAGAAAAGTTTACTCAGTCGAGAAGCGTAGTGCACCGGTTTCATAACCTCAAAGTCAAAGTTGTAGGTAAGAAGGTTACTTGTGGGTCCTGACTAGAGGAAATCCTACCTGACCAGCCTAAAGGAACGTCAGGTTCCCTGAGAGTTCTCAGAAGAGGTTGTGGTGTCGAGTTTTCAAGTTAAGAAACCATGAGTCGAAAGAAATATCAGGTTGAGAGTGTAGGTATGTACTGGTGACCTTTTGGTTATCGGAACTGATCTACCTGTAAACAACTGTTTCATTACAGAGACGAAAAATTATACAATAGATCTAACCAGTATTGAAAAGAAGGTTCCTCATTCGCAGAAAATTAAAGTACCGACGTCAGTGGTAGACGTCACTAAAACCTCGGGGGGTTTTATTTCAGACTGTGACAAAGGTGACAAAGGGGTAGATAAACGGTACTTCACTACCCTGGTCTACGGTACTAGAATCAAAAGACTAACATCTTGAAATTCGCTTGAAAAAGTGAGAGGGGAAAGTGAAAGTAGTTCTCCGAGAAATCAAGAAGAAGTGAAAGAAGGTATTCCCACCACAGTAGACGTATAGACTCCACTAACTATAAAGAGAGTCGTTAGAACTAAGGTCGAACACGAAGGAGGTCGGGTCACAAAGAGTACTA